>AWUE01018106.1:0-14398 GCA_001974825.2 Corchorus olitorius
GGAAAGGAGTCTAGGACGGTTTAAGGGTCTAACTTGGACTCCAAGTTGGATTAAAAGTCATCCTAGAGTAGAATCCAAGTTAAAATAGGATCCTGAAATTTTGCTGAATTCGTGCAGGGACTTCGACGGCCTTTTTGGATTTGAAAACGGCAGAACTGGGTCTTGGACTTCAAAGGACAGTTGTAGATATCGGAGTTAGCTTTCCAACGAGTACTCATGGGCTTCAAACGGAGGTCTGAGCAGAAAGTTATGATTTTTCTACCAAAACTGCGCCTGAATCCTAATCCTGTTAGGACTAGAATCGGGAATCTACGGGATTTGGATATTTCCTTGGATTTAGGAGTCATTAATTGAGATTTTAATTCCAATTAATATTTTATATGGGCTGAGTATTTTCCCACATAAATTATCCATAAATACCAAAACTTGAGAATTTATCCATGCCTTGTCTTCAATTAAAGCTCCAATCTTCAATCCTTGCTTCTTGAAATAAATCTTCAATGGTCTTCAAGTCTCCAATTTATCTTCAAATGGTCTTCAAACACGAACTTCGAATCTCCAAATCTATGCTCAAAATTGCTTTGCTCAAATCTGTGTAAAAAGTCATCAAAATAGCTCCAAAAGAGGTGAAAAATAACAATTTCTCAATTTCATATCACTTAAGAACTTAAAACACAATTATCATCAAAATAGCATATAATTAAGCATAAATAGATCCAAAAACATAGTAAAATAGCCATAAAAATAGGGTTGTTTTTGGCTCGATCACATAGCCAATATATCTAGAGGCACCGGCCACCCAATTACTGCTATCGTCTCTAAGGATGGAGCCAGCTCCAGCCTTAACTGGATTCCCAAGAGACGAGCCATCACAATTAACTTTGAACCACCCAGGATTAGGTGGTTTCTAACAGACTGGGACTGTCAAATGATGGATTAGTTTAACTTTCCCTGTTAGTGCAAAAAACTCCGTTGCTTTCTTAATAGCTCTAAGCACAATATTCTTCTTGACATCACTATTATGGAAAACCACTTGGTTCCTTTCAAGCCAAATCTCCCAAATAAGATGGGCAAACAGTTGCGGGGCTTAACCAGGTAATCCTTCCTCAAAAGATTTTCCCTAACCCAAGAATCAAAGGGTTGATCGGTTTGCAGACCAAACCCCGCCTCCTGCCACAAAGGTTTTATAACAGAACAGTCTTTTAGCACATGTTGAGGTAATTCCTCATCTAAGTTGTACAAGGGACAAGCCAAAGAAACATTTAAACCTCTATGAAACAAAAGAAATCTAGTAGGCACAATCCCATAAATGATTTTCCAGAGAAATTTTTTTAACTTAGGCAAAACCTTAAGCTTCCAAACCCAGAGCCAGAAATTATCAGTTATTTCAATTCCCTTAGCAAGGTTATAGGCGGACTTGATGGAATAGTGACCATCACTAGATGCTTTCCAAACAAAAGTATCATCTTTATCCCCAAAGGAAAGAAGATTAGCTAAGCAAAGATAAAAAATATCAGCCGGGAAGGGAAAAGAAAATAACTTATTCTCATTAAAAAATTGATCAACAGTAAGGTAGGCTTCCCCAAAGTTGAAAGGCTCTTGCAACACTGATCTTAACGGTCCTAGACCAGTCCAATCCTCAAACCAAAAGGAAGTATTCTTACCATTAAGAATTGACTTGACAGTCCCTTTTTGAACTAACTCATTTGCCAAAACCATAGGGTTGTTTTTGCCTTGATCAGCATACTGAATTCAGCAATTAGCATACTATATACATGTTGTTTTAGATTTCAAAAGTGTTAGATTTCAGATTTCAAAACTGAACTCATTTTGTTGTTTTTGGTTTGCAGGGTGTCACTATCAGAGCATGAGATTTTAGACTCTTTCAGACCTGAAGATCTGAATCCAAAAATGGATCAAAATGCTGATGAAAGGAAGATGGCTGATCTTGGCCTTGCTTTTGGTTCTGATCAAGACCAAGGAGGTTGTACTCAAAGTGGTAAGCTCCCTATTGACCCATCTGTTAGGAAAAGATCTAGGACTAGTTCAATTTTTTGGGATCATGTTACTAAATTTAAAGGGGATGGTGGGTTGGTTATGGCTAAGTGCAACTATTGCCCTAAAACCTTTAATGCCGACTCTAAAAATAACGGCACCAGTTCTATGAGGAACTATCTTTAGGGATCATGTCCCAATTCCCCTATAGGTCTTTCCGCTAGGAAAATTGAGCTTGATAGTTCCCAAACTAAGTTAGTCTTCAATGTTGAAGAAGGTGGGAGTGTGGGAACTTGGAAATCTAGTCAAGAGGCCATTAGGAAAGCTGTTGCAACCGTGATAATTGTCGATAAGTTGCCCTTTGGGTTTACAGCCCAACCTAGATTTGTTATATGCCATCTAGGAAGACTACAACAAAGCATTGTTTTGGTTTGTATAGTGATGCGAAGAAAAAACTCAAGATGCAAATGAAGTCCTCTAGCTTTAGGGTCTCCATAACAACTGATACGTGGACATCAATTCAAAAGAGTAGCTATATGTGTGTAACTGCACACTATGTTGATGATGACTGGAAATTGGTTAAAAGGATAATAAACTTTAATCCAATCTCTAGTTATAAGGGGGAGTCTATTGGAAAAGCTTTAGAGAAATGTTTGAAGGAGTGGGGCTTAGATAGGATGTTTACTATAACTGTTGATAATACTAGCTCCAATGATGTGGTTGTCGGGTACTTGATAAACAAATTTTTGAAGGAGAAGACTTGTCTTGTGGGTGGGAAATTTCTGCATATGAGATGTGTTGCTCACATCTCAAATCTGATTGTTGGGGGAAGGATTTAATCCTTCTTTTGTGAAGATTAGAGAGGCTGTAAAAATTCATTAGGGCTTCAAATGCAAGATTGGAAAAGTTTCAAGATGTGCAACTAATGAAAATGTCAAGACAGATAAAGATTTGTGCCTTGATGTTAGCACTAAGTGGAATAGCACCTATTTGCTGCTTGATGCAGCTGAGAAGTACGAAAGAGCTTTTAAGGCTTTTGAGGATGTTGATCATCATTATAGAGCAAATCTTAGAGAGGTTGGGGGGTGCCTACTAATTTTGATTTCGAGGTTGCTAGGTCTTTATGTGTTTTCCTTAAGAAATTTTACCTATTAGCACTTAAAGTGTCGGTGACTTCTTATGTCACTACTAGTAGTTTGCTGGATGAAGTGTTTACGGTATACATTACATTGAAGGATTTGGAAAAGCACTCTTCACCTGAGTTGAGCATGATGGCAGCAAGGATGAAGGCTAAGTACGGGAAGTATTCGGGGCAGATTGATAAGATGAATATCGCCTTTTGTGTGGCTGCCATTCTTGACCCTAGGAAGAAGCTATCCTTTCTTGATTTTTGCATTAAGAGGATGTATAATGATGATGAATATTCTACTTTGTTGAAGACAGTGCAAGAAGCTACAAATGAGCTCTTTAAAGAATATAAGAAATTGTTGAGTCCTGAAAAAGGGTATGGTAGTGGTAATGATAGAGCTATGGAGGAAGTCACTTCTGTTGATTCGTTTGGTGATGATAATGACGACAGTTCTATGGACATGATTTGGAAGCATGAAATGGAATCTGGGAAAGAAAAAATAGATCTGAATTGAATGTTTATTTGCAAGAGGATCGAGAAAAAAAAAGGTGAAGATTTTGATGTACTTGGTTGGTAGAAGATAAATAGCCCAAGGTTTCCAATCCTCTCTTGCATAGCAAATAGCAAGAGATGTCATAGATGTTCCCATATCCACTGTGGCTTCTGAAAGTGCTTTTAGCATTGGTGACCGTGTCCTTGATGTATACGGAAGCTGCCTCAATCCGAAGTTCGTTCAGGCCCTCGTTTATGGACAAGAGTAGCTACGTGGCTCTATGTATGTGGACTTCAACCCAAGTGCTGACATGGAGGAGCAATATGAGTTTAATCAACTAGCCCAAGGTAAACTTATTACGTGTCTATTTCATTATTTTAACTTCCGTTATCATCAATATATTCTAACTTACACTTTAAATATTACTTTTAGAGAAATGATGAAGATTTCGATAGACCCTTTAATTGATTCTTGACTTGAGGTTTCTCTCATCCTTGCTTTTTAGGTATGTTTTAATGTTTCATTAATCATTATTACCCTTAATTTCTTACATTTATATACTGATTGCTCTAACTGCTGTTGTTTTTTTTCCCTTGTAAGTAAAACTGAAGTGAAGACTGAAGAACGAAGACAGAAAAATTCTTTTGTGAATGCTTGCTCCTGGTGCCTTGGTTCTTTTTGTACATGGGTTTAGACTTTAGATTCTGATATTTTTTGCGTTGTTGCTGGTGGTTTTATTGCTTTTGCTGGTGGCTACTTGGAAGAGTTGGAGAAATGCAAACATTTTCTTTATAGATCATAGATGACATGATAGACATAGGCACAGTAGTTCAGTTTAGATACTGACTATGTGCTCTCTTATGATTTTTTTTTGTTTAAGAGAACCTAAATTGTTGATAATGGCAAGTTAATCCTTACATAATTGCTCTCCCAAGGTCTTTTTTGAAGTTGGAGATTTCAGATTTAGCAAGCTTAGTGTTAGTGTATAGATTAGCAAACCTTATATATGTTGATGCACCCAAGGTTGATCATGGACTTGAAGATGACAATGGAGAGCAAGGAAAGGATGAGCATGGGCTGCAAGGAAGCATGAAGATGCATGGAGATCAAGGAGATATCGAAAATCATGTTCCAAGCACCAAGAAGATGCCATTTGATCCATTGAGTATGCCATCGGGTTCTATGACAAGATCAAGAGCTAAAAGGTTCAAGGATGCACTTATGGGCTTGTTCGTACTCATCTGGAAGACATGAAGGTCATCAATGTGCAATTGAAGAGCTTTGGTGATGATTTGAGCAAGCATTCATCCATCAATTCCAAGATCATCACCTTACTTGCAATCGACATGTAGTTGGGCTTGCATAGGTCAACTCGGCCTTGTGTGGGCTTAATTCTATCTTAGATTAGCTTATTATTAAGTTTAGATGACATTAAGGATGGGTCTTGTTTGACTAAGTCCAATCCTTGTTTAATTATGCCTTGTTGTTTATTTTTCCTAGTTGGACTTGGATTAGTTTTCCTTGTCTTTTATTTGGGATTGTAAGGCTTGATAGCCGCCCATATCCATTTAGGATTAGGTTATGTCGACCACTATGCCTATATAAGGGTTCGATCTCCTCTTGTAAACATAAGTTAAAATTTTCAATCAATTGTGGGCTTATTCATTTTTGAGAATTTAGCTTCATTGTTTTAGTTTGAACATACTTAGGATTTCTTCATTCTTGTAGAGTCCTAGCCAACAATTAGCCAGTGATTGCTTGATTGTGATTCTTATGATCTTAGGTTGTTAATTGCAGGTCTAATTAATCATCTAAGGCCGACGAACGAAGAAGAGAGCTTGGTTAGGTTTACTCGATTTCATCAAATCTAGAAGTTAGTGTTTCAAGTTGATCTTTGGAGGATTTCAAGGGTGGATTTGAATCTATCACAACTAGATTCGTATCAAATGGTAATCTGAGCATAGGTTTTCATCTTCAATCGGTAAATCTATCCTTCTATTCATCATTCATCAAGTTCATATCGCAAAAATCACAAGTTGGAATCTGAATTTTCTGATTTTTGTTCTGGATTCATTAGAGGTCGGATTGCCTTAAAATTTGAGATTTGGAGTTCTTATACATCAAGGTTTTATCGAAAAATATTAAAATTCAAAAAACAATTATGAGGTAGAATTTCAGATCTTTTTCTGCATTCGTTAGTGGTCCAAATTGGTTGAAATTTTAGATTTAAGCTTTTTACACTATTATCTTCCATAGAAATATTATGAAAATTCAAAAAAATAAAAATAAAAAAATTTTGCGGTTTTGGAGGTTATTTGGGGATTAGGGTTTTGCAGGTTTTTTGGGGATTTCTTGATTAGGGTTGCAATTGACCTTAATTTGAGAAACTGAAAGTTGTTTTGAAGATTTTGGGAAGCTACTGCTGCAATTGAAGAATTAATTTGAAGAATTTCAGTTTGGAGCTCATCGAATTCAAAATTAGGGTTCTTGAGTTTCAATTAGGGTTCTTAAAGCTTGAATTGGGGATTTTGCGATTTGTGTTGTTATTTGAGCAAATTGGCAGCAAATTGAGACTATCTACATCGACATTAAAGTGCTATAAATTTGGTTTTGGTTTCTAGATCTCTTTTCTTTGATTCACATTAAGTTTTTGCTACTAATTGTTTGTTCCTCAAGTAGGTCATGAGAAGAGCGAATTGATCCTTACAAGTTGTTCTTATTAGGCCTATTGAAGCTAAAAGGAGTGGTAAAAGGCAGATTATGTGAAATTATCAAGAGTGATTAGAGGGCAGCCAACCCACATAGATTGAGTGCAAACACGAGAGCAAATTGTGGTAAACACACACACACACACACTGTTTGTGAGGATTTTCAATATCTTTACTAACCTTTTTGTGCAAATACAATGGGAGATAGGGAAGATGGAGAAAATCAACCTGATTTGGCTACTTTGTTCAACAAATAAGAGAGGGCCAAAATCAACATGTTCAACAACCACCACCAAGGAGACAATTGGGTGTTGAATTGGTTGATGATCCTTTGAGGGAGCCTCAAGCTCCAAGGCAAGTTGCTAGGGTGAACCATTAGATCGATTAAAGGAGCAAGAAGCTGGAGGACAAACTTATATGGATAACTTGCGGCCTAGAAGAGGTTTTGAAATAGAGGAGCCTAAAGACAACATCAAGTACACAATTCCAAAGTTCAATGGAAGGGGAATTCCAGAAGATTATTTAGATTGGGAATCAAAGTTGAATATGTACTTCGATTATCATCCTTATGCCGAATCTAGGAAGGTACAAATTGCTATCCTTGAGTTTGTTGAGAATGCTTTAAATTGGTGGAATCCATTGGAGCAATCTAGGAGGAGAAATAGGGAGAGACCAATTGAAACATGGGCTGATTTGAAGAGTGCTATGAGGAAGAGGTTTGTGCCAAGTTACTACATCAATTCTCTTTATCAAAGATTGCAAGCATTGAGGCAAGGCTCTAAGAATTTTGATGAGTACTATTCGGAGCTGATGTTGTTAATGTTTAGGGCTGAAGTTAAAGAAGTTCCACAAGCTACTATGGCTAGATTTCTTTCGGGTTTGAATAGGGAGATTGATCGAGCTAAAAAAGACCCTATTTTTATGGCTATTTTGCTATGTTTTTGGATCCATTTATGCTTAAATATATGTTATTTTGCTAATATTTGTGTTTTGAGTCTTTAAGAGATGTGGAATTGAGAAATTGTTATTTTTCACTACTTTTAGAGCTATTTTGATGACTTTTTACACAGATTTCAGCAAAGCAATTTTGAGCATAGATTTGGAAGATTCGAAGTTCGTGTATGAAGACCATTTGAAGATAAATTGAAGATTTGAAGACTTTTGAAGAATTATTTCAAGAGCAAGAATTGAAGATTGGAGCTTTAATTGCGAAGGATTGAAGACAAGCCATGGATAAGCCTTTAAGCTAAGGAATTTTGGATATTTTATATGGGAAAATACTCAGCCCATATAAGCCCATAATTGGAGTTAAAATCCCAATTAATGCTGCCTATATCCAAGGAGATATCCAATTCCCGCTTATTCCCGCTTTTAGTCCTAACAGGATTAGGATTCAGCGCAGTTTTGGTAGAAAAATCATAACTTTCTACTCAGACCTTCGTTTGAAGCCCATTAGTAGGCGTTGGAAAGCTAACTCCGAGATCTACAACTTTGCTTTGAAGTCCAAGACCCAGTTCTGCCGTTTTCAAGCCCAAAAATCCCGTCGAAGTCCCTGCACAAATTCAGGATTTTTCAGGATCCTATTTTGACTAGGATTTTGGTTCTAGGAAGACTTTTAATCTAACTTTGAGTCTAAGTTAGACCCTAAACCGTCCTACACCTCTTTCCTACTTAGAATTGGAATTCCTAGGGTTATTTCCACTATAAATAGCCACCTCCTGTAACACAAATCACACACCTACATATTTTTCACATAGATATTTTCTCTTCATCTATTTTTCTTTAGATCTAGTTTTTTAGACAAGGGTGCCGCCACCCTCTCTAGCCATAGAGAGGTGCGGCATACCTAGCTATTTTGCAAGGAGATTTCGCCCTTCTAGTTCTGTAAGTACTCCTATGCCGCTCATGGATTTTCCTAAATCCATGAGTAGCTAAATTCTTAATACTTCTAATCCTTTGGTGAATTCAATCAATTGATATGGTGAGATTTTTGTGCTTATAATTTAGTATTTTATTTTTGATAGATAGCATGTTAAACTCTGTTTTATTCCATGACCTTGATTTTTATTGATTTATGCGGCCGATAAATTGATAATTTGAGAGATCGATTGCTAAGTCAGGCGGAATAGTTAACCCTCGAGTCTGATTGTTTGGTAGCGCATTGATGACATTTAATAGACGCTCAATGGGTTTTGCATGCCAGTGATCGGATTTTATCTGATTGTTGTATGGTTTTACTTGTTAAGCATGTGTGAAAGAACTAATTAAATAGTTGATCTTAATGCTTTGTTGCTTGGTGAATCTTTAAGCCTTAATCGGGTAATTGATTTGTTAAGTTAACAATAGGGGTAATTTAAGTCTTAATCGGGTAATCTTATCTAAATAGCATGTTAGGGTTTTCCCTAGACCAGTTATCATCAAGGATTTAATATTGAATTCATCTTTTAAATCAAGGACCCATAATCAATTTGATTGTAATCTACCATTGGAGAAGAAGTATGCTTTTTAATTATTGTTTTCTTTCTTATTTGCTATAGATCTAGATTTAATTTACTGTGTTTTGTTTCTAGTAAAATTGCTTTCTTTTTAATTGTTTTGTTTCAACCTCTGCTTTTACATATTGTTTTTGAGAGAGTTTAAGGATTGAATCTTTGGATAAAGTCTATCAACCTTCTTTGTAGGATCGACCCCTACTTACCCTATCTACTTTAGTTAGGATTTTGTGGGGAATTATTTTTATGATTGCTGACGGTCGATCATAAATTTTGGCGCAGTTGCCGGAAAAGGGAAACTTTCTCTTGGTTTTTGCTAGGGAAGTAACGAATAGACTCATCTGAAGACGAATCCTGGGAATTTTCTTTTAGTCTCTGCGTTTTTTATCCAAAAAAAAAAGAAAGAAAAATTTTTCATTTTTCTCTTATTTTTCTTTTCCGTGTTTTTTCTAAAAAAAAATTTTGATTTTCCGTTTTTAATTTTGTGTTTTTTCGTTTTTGAAAAAAAAAAGTTTTAAGTTTTGCGATAAATTTTTTTTTGTTTTTGCGTCATAAAAACAAATATTTCCTTTATTTTCTGTCTTTAATTTTTATTTTGTTTAAGAACTTTTACTACTAATATTTCCTTTTGAGTTTTTTGAGTTTTTCTAGGAAGCTGTATGCCAAAGACAAGAAGTAGTGGTATAGAAGACTTTGAATTCGATCCAGAGCCAGAAAGAACACTATTTTCGCTAAGGAAGGAGAAATCAAATTGACAACAAGAAGAGAAGTCATCCAATTCGAGTTCTCAATCAAGTTCTCCTAGATCTGCTGCTTCAACATCGTCACAAGACATGGCAAACGAAGGTCCTAAAACCCTGAGAGAGCTTTCTGCACCAAACGTCAATGCACAACGCTTAGCAATTCGATACCCAGATACGACTGCAAACTTTGAGATTAAATCTGGATTTATTCAGATTTTACCCAAATTTCATGGTCTGTCTGGAGAAGATCCTCACTAACATCTTACAGATTTCCAGATTGCCTGCACATCAACAAATATTCAAGGTATCACTGAAGACCAATTCAAGCTAAGAACTTTTCCATTCACTCTTGTGGATCGTGCAAAAGATTGGTTGTACCTCTTACCAACTGGTTCAATCACATCTTGGACGAGTCTTAAGAAATTGTTCTTGGAAAAGTACTTTCCTGCTCATAAAGTATCAAGTATAAGGAAGGAGATTTGCGGAATTAAGCAACGCCATGGAGAAACAATGCATGAATATTGGGAACGTTTCAAGACACTATGTGCGAGCTGCCCCACTCATCAAATCATTGAACAGTTGTTGATCCAATACTTCTATGAAGGATTACTACTGTTTGACAGATCTTCTATAGATTCTGCAAGTGGAGGAGCTTTCATAGACAAAACTCCCACCGATGCTTGGACTTTAGTAGAGAACATGGCTGCCAACACTCAACAAAGAGAAGCTATGGAGATGATGAGGAAACAAATCAGTCAATTGGCTAGTGACATGAGTGAACTCAAGACACAAGGTCAACAAAGGATCCCATCGCAACCCAAGGTACCTCCGAAGGAGAATGTAAGTGCAATCACTTTAAGGAGTGGAAAAGAGTTGGAAAACCCTTATCCTACCCATGTCGCACAAGATGAAGGAGAGCCGAGCTACACCAAAGAAGAATTGCAAGTGCCTGACAAAGAAATCCAGATTGAAGATGAACACAGAAAATTAAGATGGCGCAACCACCAAGAAGATAGCCGCCGACAAGACTGATTCCAAGGTACATGCCGCCATACCTTTTCCATCAAGATTGAAGATGTCAAAGAAAGAAGATGATGATCAAGATATTTTGGAGATACTTCGAAAAGTTGAGGTCAACATCCCACTTCTTGATGTTATTCAACAAATTCCAAATTATGCAAAGTTACTTAAGCAACTTTGTACCAACAAGAAAAGGTTACAAGGTAAGGTAAGTGCTGGAGTTAATGTCTCTGCTGTGCTTCAAAAGAGTTTACCTCCTAAGTGCAAGGATCCATGTACGTTTTCTATTATATGTTATATTGGAAGAAGTTTTATAGAGAATGCTATGCTAGATTTAGGTGCATCTTTAAGCGTAATGCCTTATTCTTCTTATCAATCTTTAAATCTTGGTCCTTTGAAAACTACTGATGTGATTCTGCAGTTAGCTGATGGATCTTTGGTTCATCCCAAAGGTGTTCTAGAGAATATCTTAATTAAAGTTGAACACTTGATTTTTCCTATTGACGTCTTTGTTATGGAGATGGAATATTCGAAAGATCAATGACCTCTTTTATTAGGAAGACCTTTCCTAAGAACTTCTCATACTAAAATTGATGTATTCGATGGTTCATTGACCATGGAATTCGATGGTGATGTAATTCACCCTAGAATTTCATCTCAATCGCCATTGAACTCTAACAAGTTTGTTTGTGTTGTGAATGTTAAAAGTGTTAAGAAAAGAGCCTGGAAAGAATCTTCATCGACAAAGCCTGATCAGATTTTCAAGTGAAGACAGAAGATGTTCACCATTCAACAATGCAATGAGGAGGATTTTTCTCAATATTGTGAGAGATTCAAGGAACTTTGTGTTGATTACACTCAACATGGCTTTAGCAAAGAACGTTTGGTCCGATACTTTTATCAAGGATTAAGAGTTTCTGATCAAATGGTTGTTGATACACTATCTACAATCCCTTTGCTCGATAATTCCCCTGATGATGCATACTCGGTATTGGAAACTTTTGCTCAAACATTAAGTTCTCTAATTCCACGAGTTCCACCAACCAAAGAAGCCAACAAGCAAGGAGTTCAGCCACACGGAGAGAAGCTGAAGATGGAAGTCAAGGCACCAGAGGAAGATGCCCAAGGCCATGATCGAGCCAACTCAGCCGGCCAATGCCCGGCTGTGGCCTGGCCATCCTCACACATGGCCCGGATATGACCGGCCATACCCGAGCCACACCGAGACATATGCCCGACCATGGCCCGATCATCCACATTCACCTATCCGGCCATCCGAGCCACCTGCCCGGTCATGCCAACCTTCCTCCGCGCCATTCCAGGCTCCATCCGAGCCTCATGCCCGGCCATGCCCGGCGCCATCTGCACCAGCCGCGCCTCATGCCCGGCCATCCCATGCTTCTACCTGATTAGGACCGGCCATTGTCGTGCCACCACCGGCCATGCCCGTGCCATCACCTTTGATGATTTCAAGTCTTGATAAAATTCAACTTGAAGCTTTCAAAGCCATCAATGATACTCTCAAGATCATTGTGGACTTGTTGAAGGAATATATCCATAGTTCCTTCACCCTTGAAGAATAATTTCTTTAAGGCAGTCTAGCCAAAGACCTTAAAGAAAGGCGCTTATTGGGAGGCAACCCAATGATTTCACATGAAGAACCGAATGAAAGCAAATGGAGCTTAATTTGGACGATTGCAAGCTGAATTCGAAAGGAGTCCAGTTTCAGAAGCCATGATTCGCGGAACTTATGCCTACAAACAGAGAAGCTTTTTTTAACTCTATCTTTTTAATTTTCCTTGCATTATTTTGTCTTGATTATTGCTTTGATTGCTTGCCTATTCTTTGATGTGAATTAATTGTTAGTGTTAGTTTTTATTTTCTGCATTTAAATAAACCACATGAGCATGCATAATATTAATTGTTTGTGTTAATTTCTTATGTGTTTTCACATTGAGGACAATGTGTCTTTTCAGTGTGGGGGAGAGAGTCTAGTTTAATAGGGAATCTGCATGCATTAATCATAATCTTAATTAATGCCAAAATTTTTATGCCATGATTTTTTTCGAAAAATTTTGAAAATTTTGCATGTATTGAGTGATTTGATTTAATTATGATTGAAAAATGCTTAGAATTTTTAAGAAAGTTTTATTTGATTGATTGATTGATAGTATGATATCTTATTTCTTAGAATTAGGCATAATTAGAGTTTTCTGATAAAAGCATATTGTTCATTATTTTTATGATTATCTATTTCTAGAACTGGTGTTTAATTTTTATTGAAATTACAATTATGATAGTATGTTATGGATATGTCAAGAACAAGTGTGGGGGACTACTTATGTAAAAGGGTAGTTAAAAAATTGTTTTCAAAAGAAGTGCTTTCATGCAAGAGGAGAAGAGGTATTTCTGCATACTTTATAAAAAATTTTCAATCCATTGTTGTCACTCTTTTCTTTAACAAAAGGAGTTAGTAACCCTTGGAAAGAGGATAAGAGGCATGGAATTGCAGAAATATTGTCCCTTTGAAAAAAATAAAAAGAAGGAGTCCTTCTAGAGTGCTAGTAGCCTAAAAAATGGGAGTTAGTAACCCCAAATCATGAACACTTCGAGGTTAGTAACCTCAATTTTCTAAAAATCAATTATCCTTTGAAAAACTATTATAACCCACACGAAAACCCTTGATTTGTATCCATGATATGCGTTCCTTTGAGTAATGGAGATAAAGGTGAAGACATAGGCTTATGGAAAGAAGTAATTATAGGATGTAATGAACGGTAAGTGATTAGAACTACTTTAATTATGGTTACTTAAGAATAAAGATGCTTGCTATTTGTTGATCTTTTGAATTGAGTGCTCTTATGATTCTTTGTTATTTTGATTTCATAATTATATTAATCCTTGATATGTGTATGCATTCAAAGTTTTTGAAAAGTTTAAATTAAAATGGAATTTTGATTTGCATTATTTTAGGATTACAGAGTCTTTTTTGTGTTCAAGTTTAGTAAGTTCATAGTTTTCTACACTAGTTTGCTAGGAACTAGCAAAGATTTAGTGTAGGGGAATTATGATCGAGCTAAAAAAGACCCTATTTTTATGGCTATTTTGCTATGTTTTTGGATCCATTTATGTTTAAATATATGCTATTTTGTTAATATTTGTGTTTTGAGTCTTTAAGAGATGTGAAATTGAGAAATTGTTATTTTTCACTACTTTTGGAGCTATTTTGATGACTTTTTACACAGATTTGAGCAAATCAATTTTGAGCATAGATTTGGAAGATTCGAAGTTTGTGTATGAAGACCATTTGAAGATAAATTGAAGATTTGAAGATTTTTGAAGTATTATTTCAAGAGCAAGAATTGAAGATTGGAGCTTTAATTGCGAAAGATTGAAGACAAGCCACGGATAAGCCTTTAAGCTAAGGAATTTTGCATATTTTATATGGGAAAATACTCAGCCCATATAAGCCCATAATTGGAGTTAAAATCTCAATTAATGCCGCCTATATCCAAGGAGATATCCAATTCCTGCTTATTCCCGCTTTTAGTCCTAACAGGATTAGGATTCAGCGCAGTTTTGGTAGAAAAATCATAACTTTCTACTCAGACCTTCGTTTGAAGCCCATTAGTAGGCGTTGGAAAGCTAACTCCGAGATCTACAACTTTGCTTTGAAGTCCAAGACCCAGTTCTGCCGTTTTCAAGCCCAAAAATGCCGTCGAAGTCCCTGCACAAATTCAGGATTTTTCAGGATCCTATTTTGACTAGGATTTTGGTTCTATGAAGACTTTTTAATCTAACTTTAAGTCTAAGTTAGA
>AWUE01018107.1:0-10021 GCA_001974825.2 Corchorus olitorius
AGTATTTTATTTTTGATAGATAGCATGTTAAACTCTGTTTTATTCCATGACCTTGATTTTTATTGATTTATGCGGCCGATAAATTGATAATTTGAGAGATCGATTGCTAAGTCAGGCGGAATAGTTAACCCTCGAGTCTGATTGTTTGGTAGCGCATTGATGACATTTAATAGACGCTCAATGGGTTTTGCATGCCAGTGATCGGATTTTATCTGATTGTTGTATGGTTTTACTTGTTAAGCATGTGTGAAAGAACTAATTAAATAGTTGATCTTAATGCTTTGTTGCTTGGTGAATCTTTAAGCCTTAATCGGGTAATTGATTTGTTAAGTTAACAATAGGGGTAATTTAAGTCTTAATCGGGTAATCTTATCTAAATAGCATGTTAGGGTTTTCCCTAGACCAGTTATCATCAAGGATTTAATATTGAATTCATCTTTTAAATCAAGGACCCATAATCAATTTGATTGTAATCTACCATTGGAGAAGAAGTATGCTTTTTAATTATTGTTTTCTTTCTTATTTGCTATAGATCTAGATTTAATTTACTATGTTTTGTTTCTAGTAAAATTGCTTTCTTTTTAATTGTTTTGTTTCAACCTCTGCTTTTACATATTGTTTTTGAGAGATTTTAAGGATTGAATCTTTGGATAAAGTCTATCAACCTTCTCTGTTGGATCGACCCCTACTTACCCTATCTACTTTAGTTAGGATTTTGTGGGGAATTATTTTTATGATTACTGACGACCGATCAGAGATTCATGATATTGTGGAGATGCAACAACACTATGATTTAGAGGAGATGTTGCAACATGCTTTGAAGGCCGAAGGTCAAGTGAAGAGGAATAGTGAGGCCAAAAGGG
Organism: Corchorus olitorius; assembly: GCA_001974825.2. NCBI lineage: Eukaryota > Viridiplantae > Streptophyta > Magnoliopsida > Malvales > Malvaceae > Corchorus > Corchorus olitorius. The sequence goes on from AWUE01018107.1 coordinate 864, forward strand.
GTTTCACATCATCAAGTAGCTCATGGAAAACTCCTATTAGGAAATATGAGAGAACACCATTCAAGGAGAAGGAGAGTACGAAAAAGGAGTTTGTAAGTCCTAAAATTAAAAGTAAAGGTTCTTCAAGTTCATCATCTAAGACTCACATTAAGTGTTTTAAGTGTCAAGGATTTGGTCACTATGATAGAGATTGTGTGAATAAGAAGGTGATGTATTTCAATGAGCATGGTGAGCTTTTGAGTGAAGAGGAAGATGATTTTAATTTAAGTTCTAGTGGGGATGGTGATGAAGAAAGGGACGATGAAGAGGTTGCAATTGATGATGGTGATGAGTTAGCTCCGCTTAAGAGTTTGGTTGCTAGGAGAACTTTAAGTGCATATGTGAAAGTGGATGTTTCAAAATCAAAGTGAGAATTTGTTTCACACTAGATGCTATGTGAATTGGAAACCTAGTAGTTCGATCATCGATGGTGGGAGTTGTACAAACATAGCTAGTGTTTATTTGGTGAAGGAGTTACAACTACCTAATTCTAAGCATCTTAAACCCTATAGCTTAGGTTGGTTCAATGATGGAGAAGAAATTAGGGTTAACAAACAAGTTTTGGTTCAATGCTTTATTTGTTTGTTTGTAGAAACAAGTTTTGTACAAAAAGGATGTCTTGTGTGATATCTTGCCAATGCAAGCTTGTCATGTTTTGCTTGGGAGGCCTTGGCAATATGACAACAAGGTGAAACATGATGGTGAGACCAACAAGTATTCCTTTATGTGCGGTAAGATTCCTATTACTTTAGTTCCATTATCACCTCAAGAAGCTTTGAAAGATCAATTGAAATTGAAAGATGAATTTGCTAGATTAGAGGCTGAATTTAGAGTTAAAAAAGGGGTAAAACCGAATCTAAAATTGATGATTGTTTTGATGGTAAAACAGCCTTGGTTTCAAAGAGTGTTTTGGGTGAAAAGAAAGGGATTTCAAAGAAAGTTGTTAAAGAGTGTATGTTAGCTACTTAGAGTGAGATTAAAAGTGCTTTGCATGAGGATTCTTGTTTGATCTTACTTTTGTTACGAAATATACTTATGAGTACTAACAACTTGGCTTGAGATATTCCAAGCAATATTTTTTCTCTTTTGAGTGATTATGCAGAATTGTTTCCTGAGGAAATTCCTAGTGGATTACCACCCATTAGAGGAATTGAGCATCAAATTGATTTCATTCCTAGAGCACAAATTAGAAAAGACTCACTGATGTGTTTATATGATCTATCTTTTCCTTATGTGGTGCGATATAAAAATGGTAAGGAGAATGTTGTGGCTGATGCATTATCAAGGAGTTATGTGTTACTTTCCACACTTGAATCTAAATTTCTAGGATTTGAGTTTATTAGAGACTTGTATGCTTTTGATGCTTACTTTGGTGATATCTATAACGCATGTGCTAAATCAGGTTTTGGAAAGTATTATATGCATGCTGGATTTTTGTTTAAAGAATCTAGATTATGTATTCCTTCTAGTTTTTTGCGTGATGTGCTTATGAGGGAATCGCATGAAGGGGGTTTAATGGGTCATTTTGGTGTTGCTAGAACATATGAGATCTTGCATGAACACTTCTTTTTATAAGTGTTTTTATGTAAAATTTTTTTTTAAAAAAAACCCATTAGAAAAGTTTTCGGGCCTTAAAAATTTCAATTGGGCTTGACACATGTGTCTTTTAGTAAAATACGTATCGGGTCGCTTGTGTATCAATAGATATGCCACCAATACATGATAAAAACCGATTCTCCATATAGATACATATCGATTCCATTGTGTACCGTATCGTATCATACGATAATGATAACTATGATCAAATCCCAATGGATTATTAAGAAATTATCTCTTTATTATCCCTTTTAATTTAGTTCAAATTAAATTATCATGATAATTTATTTAGTATTTTAGTCTTTACCATATAAAAGACTTGGTTAATGGGCTTGTTGTGACGGAATATCATGTGTGCAAAGCTCAAATATTCAACATCTCCACCTCGCACATGATATGGAAGCCATTAAAAAGATTTTACAAACCATCCTAATGGCAAGTTTATGTAGGTTAATAATCTATGCAATCATTGAGTATAACTTGAATTTTCGGAGCTCTATAACAGAAGAAGTCACTAGAAACCCCCTAATGATGGCGATGCATCAAACACATTACCAAGGACGTCGTGCACGTCCCCAAGAATCACCAGGCTTAGGTGGAGCTGCATCTTCTAGATTTACACTGTTATTGAAACTTGCTCACTCTCGTTGAGTGGCGCGTGGACCAAACCTCCTCTCGATCAAACCATAGAAGTTGTCCGCCTTGGCCATCGGAGTCTGTTGGTGCCCTCAGTGCACAGATGTAGCGTCGAGGTGAGATGCACGCGTCACTGAGAGATTTTCAAATTAGAGAGAGATCTTGCATCTTTCCATCTTGAAGGTGATGCTCAATTATAGTTTTTCAAATCAGAGAGAGATCGTTTAACCTGGAATGCTTTCAAACAACAATGAAATTTGCGGTTTAGACCCCCTATTCACAATAACAAGTTAGGTGAATCGATTAAGTTAAGGTAGACTAGGTCTGTTGAAAATTATCAACGTTCAATTGAGCATTCGTTGGCCAGAGCAAGTTCAGATAGTGGATCAAGAAATTGAGATCTTTCTAAGTCAATTACATGAATATATTGTTGTTGAAGTCGAACTACATTAACCACAAGATCTATCTACTACCATGAGTCTTGCTCGATTGTATGAACGGGATAGTAGTAGCAAATTTGCATGTTCTGAATTGAAACACATTGTTTCAGTTCCATCACATTCGCCCTTTGTGAAGCGGCTTTGTCCATAAGAAATTATATATATTAGATCGAATGGTTTTTGTTTAAATTGTGATGAATAGTCAATGCCATGGCATCGTTGCAAGAAGCTTTTTTGGTTAAAGGTTATGGGGATAACAAGAAGGAGCTAGGGCCAAATAGAAAAACACTTAGGCGGCGTTTGGTTAGGATCACCCCCCCGGATCACTAGTGATCTAAGATCACCAGTGATGTAAGATCACCGGTGATCAAAGATTACATAGGTTTATTGTGGTAATCCAGATCACCCTTAGAGGGGTGATTAGGGGGTAATTTGGATTACCACACCAAACCAAACCAAAAAGTGTAACCAAACAGGGTGATCTGAGATCACCTGCCAAGATCACCGTAGGTGATCAAACGCCCAACCAAAGATCACCCCCAACCAAACGCCCCCTTAAAGACTTCCGACGTTGCCAAAACTTCTCTATCCAACTTTGCTTGGGGACAAGCGATCTTCCACAGGGGGAAGTAATGTTAGTCCCTAGCAAGTTAGAGTCTGACTTGGTTGCTAAAGTAGTGCCTTTTGACAAGGTTTATAAGCGCAAGTTAATGAAGAATTGAAGAACTAAGTTTTATTTAGATTTAATAAATATAGTGTGTAATTTGGATATGTTTAGGTTATTGCCACATGTTAATTTGGCAATTTATTCTTTTTAAAAAATTCTATAATTGTTTCTTTGGAGGTTAGTTTAATTGTTGTTTTTAAGGAAGATAGTTTATGGTGGTTATCTTTTTATGTTTAAATGCTAGTTTTCTGATTTTAAATTATTATGTAGAAATTTCATAAATGTTTTTTTTTATTATTTCAACAAGTTTGACGATATGAATATCTCCATAGGTACAAGTCATATGAAATTAAAAAATAGCAAATCATATAAGCGTCATAATAGGATCATATTAGCAAAATATCAAGACCTAATAGTATGTTTTTCCTTTTAAAACAAAGCCATAAAAGGAGATCACAACTTATCTCTGATACCAATACAGAAAAAAAATGTAGCATTGCATAAGAACATGGCTTAAAACATGAAATTAAATAAATCAATAAATTGAACAAAAAAATATAAATCAATAAATGCGAAAACGAAAGGAAACCAAACTAGAAATCTTGCAGGTGTTGCAACGTCTGAGTCCGAGAAGGACCCTACCGCTCTAACTCGAATTTGATTGGGAGTCACCACTAATATTTTTATCTTAGGTGTGATTAGGTATGTTCCCCACACAAAACTGACTTGCTAGATAATTTCTGATTAAAACCCAATAGAGATTATCAAGAAATTATTTTGTTACTCTCTCTCTCTCTCTCTCTCTCTAAATTTGACTCAATTAAATTATCTAGATATTTTCTTTAATATTTACCAAATTAAAGACTTGGTTGATGGGCATGTTGGGCTAGAACATCATGGATGCAAAGGCCAAATGTCCAACAATTGAAACTTTATTATATCTCGTAATCTTTTTGTTGCACCAAATTGTCTTTTCGGGTAAATTTCTAGGAGTGACAATTGCTTTATATTTGTCGAAACGTTCGGGTCCGGAGAACCCTACCGAGACGACATTGGGAAAAGGAGTCGCCACTAATCTTTTTTCTAAGGTGTGATTAGCCACCTATCCGATTATTAAGTCTAATATTAACCTAAGCTTGGCGAAGGTAATACTAAACCTAATATGGTTTGCTTAACCGAAGTTTATGAGTTCGGGAGTCGGTTACGTTCGGGGAAAGATCAACACCCTCGAGACGCCCGTCAAAGACGGTACCTCTAGTCTAAACTAATCCTAACGGGCTTAATACTAAATGGTTGCTCTAAATATTGATTATTAGAAGAAAAGGGTTATAAAAGAAAATAAAATCATCTTTAATACAAATGTCGAGAATTCGAAGAATATGATCAAACACCATTGATCAATTCTGTCTCGATTCTCTTTCACTGTTTGTTCTCTTGTTGAATCTCCTGCACCGGGAAGAAATTTTGAAAATGCTGCGTCAAAACCTTTTATTTTTGTTTCTTAAAGTCTTTTACTTTGCTTTGAAAATTTCCATTTTAATCTCCCTAAAAATGGTGTGAAAATCCTCTTTTCTTGTTATTTTGGAAAAACCTTTTCCATCTTTTATTGATAAGCTATGTCTGATTTGGATTTTAAAAAAAACCTCTATTTAAATCTTAAAACACTTGATTACCAATTTTAATTCATTTTGAAAACCGAGTAAGAGAACACTTGCCTTTTGAAAAATGCTTTTGGAAAAAAAAATGATCTTTTTGTATTTTCTTAATTATGCTTAATCTTAGAAAGAAAAAGAAAGGGGCGATTTGGGAATGTTGAAGGAAAATTGTTCTTTTGAATTTTCGGCTTTTCAATTTTAACCTAGATCTTGGTTAATGCATGAATGACATGATGCATGCAAGGTCCAAATTTTATCATTTGATTAATAAAGAGGGGTTTACTCGAGTCAACCCCTACGAACCTAGCCCGGCCCCCCGGGGATATTCGTAAAAGTTGTTCGATCTCGGAGCGAAATCCTGAAAGGTCGTGCTCATGCACTTTTACCCGGGATTTGCCCGTCATAGTCAAAAACACCACTTTATGAATCGGGACATATAATGGTGGCATGTAATGCAAACAGTTTAAGTATACAAGTAATAGGTACGGTATGCATATGTTTAGCTACTAATTATTACAAGCCAAATGACTTAATGGAATTTAATTAACAATCAAACTTAAAGAAATTAGAAGCTAAGGGCCAACTTGGTCAAGTGGGGACTTTTCTGCACATCAAGTGAACAATTAGCAAAATTCCGGAACAAAAAGCACAAACTGCATATCAATGATGTAAATTAAGAATCAAATTATATCAAGAATTAGGCAAAACCCTAAATCAAGGACCAAAGCAAACAAATTGAGTCCAAACTAAAAGGAATATGGATCATGGGATGTGCTTACACCACAATTGAATCTAGTTTTATGAAATCAATTCTTTGGACTCGAAATCTTAATTCCCAAATTAAAGGTCATTCAAAAGGATTCACCAATTTCTTTCAAGTCATTCCCAAATTTGGAAAATTGGGTTTCTAGCTCCAAGCTTTATTTTTCCAGAAATTAAGAATGACCCAAAGTGTCTTTCCATGTCATCCTCAAGTCATCTTTAATTTGAGGAAAAATTATAGCTTTAAGTCAAAATCCCAATTTTCAAATCTGAATTAACTCAATTCGAAATTATAAAATCCATTTAAATTACTCTCAACTTGAGCTTCGAGATCTCAAAATCAAATTGCCATGAATAAACACCATTTTCACTAAAAATTCCATCTTTTAGCCTAAATCTCAATTTCCATACTTAATTAACAAAGAAAACCACTATTTTGAGCTAGAAACCAAATCTTTAAACAAATATCAACACATTAATCATCAAGCTAGACATTCAAGACTAAATCCACCACATAACAACACAAACATGTAGGCATTCAACAAACATACTCAATTGTAACATGAATCACAAGATAACAAAGCAAAATTAACATAATAAAAACAGCCGAGCTCAAAATCACATTTTAATCACCATTTTATTCACCTTATCATGCTATAACAAATAAAAATTACCACTTTAACATGCAATTGGCACTTAAACCTTACACACATAGAATCTCCATAAAAATAAATCATTAAGGCATAAATTATGAACTTAAACCTAACTTACCACATTTTATTAATCAAAAACCAAACATTTTCAATAAAAATCCAAACTTTAAGCAAAAATCACATTAATCAACCAAACACCATCAAAACCACATAAACAATATGTAAATTAATTGAAATAACTCCATCCATCATGAAATTAGAAACCAAATTGAACACATAGAACAAACAAGCCCTTCACCGCATAAATTGACATCAAGGAGGAGCAAATTGAAAAGGAAAGAAGAATTACCTACTTAAACGACGTCGTTTTGGCCTTCCCAAGGATTTTAATTAACGCTTTCTTCTTCTTCTTCCTTTATTCTTTCACTGTTTCCTCCTTGCTTTCGTAGACTTTGAACCAACGCCTTCCCCTTTCCCAATCTTCCACCAGATCCAACCAAAACAAGTCCTTTCCCATCAAAATAACCACGAATTTGAAACCCCCACCCTCGAAAACTTAGAAACCCTTTTTTAATTCAAAGAAAACGGTTCAAAATTTGTTTTGAAATCAAAGAACAGTGAGCAATAATGGTGTCATTCAATCGAAAGTTGGCCCTTTCATCGCACCAGGTTAGCTCTCTATCGTTCTCTTTTTTTAATTTTTTTTCATACCAAAAACCGAAACTTTTTTCCCTTTAGCCCTCCTATCTAGGGTTTCCATTTGTTCCATCGTGGAAGTGTGTGTCTCGAGCGTGTGTATGGAGTGCGTGAAGAGAGAGATTCTTTTTAGAGAGAAGGGTTCTTGAGAGCGAATCCGTTTTTTTAAACGGGAGAGGGGTGTATATGAGGAGTGTGAGGGGATCAAAGTTTTCTTTCCTGGGTATTGGATGTGTAAGTGGGGTGAGAGCTTTAGAGAGATACTGAGAGTGAAGATGAGGGTCTAAGCCCTTTTTTTGTGTGTGTTCTTTCGTGTGTGGGAAGGTCAGAATAATTGAAGATAAGAGGGAGAGAGCCTGTGAATTTTTAGTGGGAGATTTTTCTGTTTTTTTTCTCATGTCTGTGGAGAGGGAGGAGAATTTCCCCCAATGAGAGACTGTGCTCCAAAGATTTTTTTTTATCAGAGAGCCCTCAACCTTCCTGTGTATCCGCCCCCTTTGGATAAGAATTCACCTCCCCTTCCTTTATTTTCAATTCTTTCCTCTCCTCCCGCAACTAACAATTTTTTTGTCATTTTCTCTAGGTTGTTTGCATTGTTGTACGTGTGAGAGCAATGGCCTTGCTGTCAAATTGGCGAGGTATTGCACTTGATTTTGCTGGAGCGTGTAATTCCTGTGCTTGCACCAATTCTCTGCAATTTTGAACCTTGGACTAGTGTGCAGGTGTCATCTCCCAATTCCAAGCCGCTAATCCCATTTTAAATTTGCTTTCTTTCTTTTTTTGTTTTTTTGCAAAGTTCCCTCACGTGCCTCCTCCCTTGGCTGGATGAATCGAGATTCAATCTCAATGGTAAATTTCCTTACTACCTTCTCTCTCCTTTGCATTTCAATGGTGTTAAGGATAAAGATAAAGTTGACACTAATCTTCAGCCTCCAGTAGATAGATGACAAGCTTGTGGAACTTCTTTCTCATCCAAACTCTTTGTAATCTATATCTCTTATCATATATATTTGTCGTATATATCCTTTGTAACTCATCTGATACTATAAATGCAAACCATATGCTCACTAGTGAATCAATCAAGTGAGACAGACTTTTACCCAAATATCATACTTCAACATGGCATCAAAGTCAGCCTCATCCACCACCACATCTTCTGCTCTTTCATCCACTGCCTCTGGCAGTACAACAACCTCCTCCCTCAACTTTTCTACTGGTGCCACAAATTTCAATCACCCTGTCCCAGTGCGACTAGATCGCAACAACTTTCTTCTTTGGAGGTCTCAACTTTTGCCCGTCATTAGAGGCCACAACCTAACAGGATACATTGATGGCAGCCTAAAATGTCCACCTTTATCAATTCCAACAACAGAATCCATCGCCACACAAACTCCTTCTCTTGCTCAAACTCTAGACTTTGCGACTTGGCAAAGACAATACCAACTTCTACTTGGTTGGATTTGTAGACACCCTTTTTTTGTTTGGTATCCTTTAGATCAAATCACTTTACTTCTCATTGTGGTCATTTTTCATGTCTAGGGGGATTTTGGTCATTTTCCATATCTAGGGGCATTTTGGTCATTTTTCATGTCTAGGGGCATTTTGGTCATTTTTCAAATCCAGGGGCATTTTGGTCATTTGCACATTCAAGGGTCATTTTGGTCATTTGCACATTCAGGGGTCATTTTGGTCATTTTAAGTTCACTTTTAGTTTAGATTAGCTAATTCATTTCTTCGTCATCTAAGTTGCATTTGAAAAACCAAAAAGCTTAGCATGTACATCTTTGGCATTTCTGCATTTTCCATGGCTTAGTTTCATTTAGTAATGTAGTGTTGTTGCATTTTAATAACGTAGTTTAAGTTCAATTTAGTTCGTGGATCAATTAGGGCATGCATCGTAGCTTTAGGACATAATTGATGATTTGGCATTAAGCACTCTAGGTACTTATTCAAAAATAAAATCATTTTGGGGGAGACCATTTTACTTTGGACTAATTTAAAATTTCTTCACCTA
>AWUE01018112.1:0-15919 GCA_001974825.2 Corchorus olitorius
GATCAAGTCTATCTGCTGTATTGAGTGTATTGTAATCCTGTGTGTTTCTTGTTGAGTTGTGGGTCAATTTGTTGTTGCAATGGCAATGAATTTTTTTGGGAATTTTCTGCTTTTGTAAACTGTTGGAATGTGGCGTGTCTGTGCCCTGCTTGCTGCCTTAATTACCTTCAATTTATCGTGTACTTGGCTAGTTCTTGAAAATGTGAAATTGGCTATTAACTTATCACTGTTTGTGTGAGTCAATTTGGTTTTTAAGATCTTTCATTGCACACATCCATACTTAGCTGAAATTGAGGGCGATGTTTAATGTGGAAGCTGCAAGTACATGGCCATTGGCGTTTCAAGCTTTGTCATTCTAGCAACTCATAGACTAAGCTCTTCTTTTCTTGCTTGTAGGCTTGGATCCATATGAGAGTCAACTAAGAAACAGCAATTAGATTGCAAAGACAGACTTGTATTATTCCTTTTTTTTTTGTATTTTTGTAATATGTATATAATAAGGTATAAATGAAAATCTTTTTGTGATTTTGTAATTTTTTTGTAATAATAATGCTGTAATGCAACTATTCAGGAGCAAAAAATAAAAATGTAGACTACTTGTGCTATATTATGTGAAAAACTATCTAACTAAATTAGTTTCCCCAAAAATGATTTTACAAGTGTTTAATGCCAAATCATCAATTATTCACTAAAACTATGATGCATGCCCATGCAATTTAATTAAAATAACCATGAAAAAAATAAATGACTTTTTTGTGATTTTCCATTTTCCAATTTTTTTGTACTTTTTTTAATGCAATCAAACATATATATATGTAATGCTAAATCCCCAAGAATGCATATAGATTAACCAAGTTACTAATTGAAATCAAACATGGAATGTGCAAATGCAACTTCTAAAAATGCAACTTAAATAAAGAGCATGCTAATTAAATAGAGGATTGCTAACTATGAATTAGTAAGTGACCATAATGCTTCCTATGTAAAGAAATAGAATTGATTTAAACAAAAGATAAAAATGCAACTACTAAATGAAGCTGAATATGCAAAAACGCCCAAGATGTTCATGCTAAGATTCTTTTCTTTCTTTTTTTTTTTGTTTTTCAAAATGCAATTTAGATAACTAAGAGATTAATTAACTAATCCTAACTGAAAGTGAACTTGAAATGACCAAAATGCCCCTGAATGCGCAAATGACTAAAATGCCCCCTAGATGTGCAAATGACTAAAATGCCCCTAGTTTTTTTTGGAAATGACCAAAATGCCCGTAGGTGATCCTAATTCCAATTAAGAAATAACTTGATTTAAATTGAAAGGATATGGACAAAAATGGGTGTCTACATCCGCCCATTGCCGCGCCACTACCAAGCCATTACCGGCCATTCACCGTGCCACCACCGGTTAAGCCCGTGCCACCACCGGCCATGCCCGTGCCATCACCATTCCAAGCCGCCACATCAATTGTGATGGATTCAAGTCTTGATAAAATTCAACTTGAAATTCTCAAAACCATCAATGATACTCTTAAAATCATTGTGGAATTGTTGAAGGAATATACCCATAATTCCTTCACCCTTGAAGAATAATTTCTTTAAGGCAGTCTAGCCAAAGACTCTTAAAGAAAGGCGCTTATTGGGAGGCAACCCAATGATTTTACATGAAGAACCGAAGGAGAGCAAATGGAGCTTAATTTGGACAATTGCAAGATGAATTCGAAAGGAGTCCAGTTTCAGAAGCAATGATGGAGCTTATGCCTACAAACAGAGAAGCTTTCTTTAACCCTATCTTTTTAATTTTCCTTGCATTATTTTTCCTTGATTATTGCTTTGATTGCTTGTCTGTTCTTTGATGTGAATTGATTGTTAGTGTTAATTTTTATTTCATGCATTTAAATAAACCATATGAGCATGCATAATTGTTTGTGTTAATTTCATATGTGTTTCCACATTGAGGACAATGTGTCTTTTCAGTGTGGGGGAGAGAGTCTAGCTTAATAGAGAGTCTGCATGCATCATAATCTTAAAATATGTCATAATCTTAAAATATACCATAATTTTTTCGAAATTTTGAAAATTTTGCATATATTAATTGATTGATTTAATTATGATTGATTAATGCTTAGAATTTTTAAGAATATTTTCTTTGATTGATTGATTTATAGCATGATATCTTATTTCTTAGAATTAGGTATAATTAGAGTTTTGTGATATGATCTTATTGTTTATTTTTTCTATGATTGCCTATTTCTAGAACTTGTGTTCAATCTTGATTGAAATTACAATTATGATAGTATGTTATGGATATGTCAAGAACAAGTGTGGGGGACTACTTATATAAAAGGGTAGTTAAAAAATCTTTTTCAAAAAGAAGTGCTTTCATGCAAGAGGAGAAGAGGTATTTCTGCATACTTTAAAAAAAAAATCAATCCATTGTTGTCGCTCTTTTCTTTAACAAAAGGAGTTAGTAACCCTTGAAAAGAGGATAAGAGGCATGGAATTGCAGAAATATTGTCCCTCTGAAAAAAATAAAAAGAAGGAGTCCTTCTAGAGTGCTAGTAGCCTCAAAAATGGGAGTTAGTAACCCAAATCATGAACACTTCGAGGTTAGTAACCTCAATTTTCTAAAAAACAATTACCCTTTAAAAATCTATTATAACCCACACGTAAACCCTTGATTTGTATCTGTGATATGCATTCCTTTGAGTAATGGAGATAAAGATGAAGACATAAGCTTATGGAAAGAAGTAGTTATAGGATGTAATGAATGGTAAGTGATTAGAACTACTTTAATTATGGTTACTTAAGAATAAAGATGCTTGTTATTTGTCGATCTTTTGAATTGAGTGCTCTTATGATTCTTTGTTATTTTGATTTCATAATTATGTTGATCCTTAATATGTGTATGCATTCAAAGTTTTTGAAAGGTTTAAATTAGAATGGAATTTTGATTTGCATTAGTTTAGGATTATAGGGTTGTTTTTGGTTCAAATTTAGTAAGTTCATTGTTTTCTACATTAGTTTGCTAGGGACTAGCAAAGGTTTAGTGTGGGGGAATTATGATCAAGCTAAAAAAGACCCTATTTTTATGCCTATTTTACTATGTTTTTAGACCCATTTATGCTTAATTATATGCTATTTTATTAATATTTGTGTTCTTAGTCTTTAAGTGATGTGAAAATGAGAAATTGTTATCTTTCACTATTTTTGAAGCTCTTTTGATGACTTTTTACACAGATTTGAGCAAAACAATTTTGAGCATCGATTTGGAGATTCGAAGTTCGTGTTTGAAGACCATTTGAAGACTTATTTGAAGATTTGAAAACTTTGAAGATTTATTTCAAGAGCAAGAATTGAAGATTGGAGCTTTAATTGAAGACAAACCATGGACAAGCTTTGGTATTTATGGATATTTTATATGGGAAGATATTCAGTCCATCTGAATAATTAATTGGAATTAAAATCCCAATTAATGACTCCTAAATCCAAGGAAATATCTAAATCCCGTAGATTCCCGATTTTAGTCCTAACAGGATTAGGATTCAGGAGCAGTTTTGGTAGAAAAATCATAACTTTCTGCTCAGACCTCCGATTGAAGCCTATGAGTACTCGTTAGAAAGCTAACTCCGAGATCTACAACTTTCCTTTGAAGTCCAAGACCCAATTCTGCCGTTTTCAAGTCCCAAAATGCCGTCGAAGTCCCTGCACGAAATCAGGATTTTTTTAGGATCCTATTTTAACTTGGATTCTACTCTATGATGACTTTTATTCTAACTTGGACTCCAAGTTAGACCCTAAACCATCCTAGACTCCTTTCCAAGTTAGTATTGGAATTCCTAGGGTTATTTCCACTATAAATAGCCACCTCCTGTAACACCTTCACACACCTACATACTTTTCACATAATTCTCTTTAGATTTAGTTTTCTTCTAGTTTTTAGGCAAAGGGTGCCACCACCCCCTATAGCCATAGGGTGGTGCGACATACCTAGGTTTTTGTCAAGGAGATTTCCCCCCTCCAAGGTCCTGTAAGTACTCTTATGCCGCTCATGGATTTTCCCAAATCCATGAATAGCTAAATTCTTAATACTTCTGATCCTTTGGTGAATTTAATCAATTAAATATGGTGAGATTTCTGTTCTTATAATTTGGTATTTTATTCTTGATAGATAGCATGTTAAACTCTGTTTTAATTCTACAATCTTGATCTTTATTGATTTATTGCGGCCGCTAAAGAGGTAATTTGAGAGATTGTTGGCTAGATCAAATAGCGGATTGACACATTCATGTTTGATTGTGTGTAGCAAGTTAGCCGCGCTTGACGGCGGGTTAATTGGGTTTGCATGCCAGTGATCAGATTTATCTGATTGTTGTATGGTTTTATTTATTAAGCATGTGTGAAATAACTAATAAAAGTTGATCTTAATGCTTTGAATCCTAGCAAATCTTTAAGGCTTGACGGCTAATTGATTAGTTAGGAGGAGAAAGGGGTAATTTAAGGCTTGACGGCTAATCTTATCTAAATAGCATGTTAGGGTTTTCCCTATACCAGTTATCATCAAGAATCTAATATTGAATTTATCTTTTAAATCAAGAACCCATAATTAATTTGATTGTTTTCTACCATTGGTGAAGAAGTATACCCTTAATTATTGTTTTCTTTCTTATCTGCTATAGACTTAGATTTAATTTACTTTGTTTTGTTGTTTAGTATAATTGTTTTCTTCTTAGTTATTATTCTTAACCCTCTGCTTTCTGTGTTGTTTTTGAGATATTTTAAGGATTTTATTTTCGTAAAATCTACACCCTCTCTGTGGGATCGACCCCTATTTACCCTATCTACTTAGTTAGGAGTTTGTTGGGATATTATTTTTATGATTGCTGACGACCGATCAACAATCAACAAACATTCTCCAAGTTCCATCCTTTTTAGGAACAAGCAAAACAGGAACTGCACATGGAGAAAGGCTTTCACGCACATACCCTTTTTGAAGCAACTCTCCAACTTGTTTCTCTAACTCCTTTGTTTCTTCAGGATTTGTCCTATAGGCTTGCCTATTAGGTAATTGCGCCTCAGGGATGAAGTCAATTTGATGTTCAATCCCTCTAATTGGTGGCAATCCACTAGGAATTTGCTCAGGAAACACATCTGCATAATCACTCAAAAGAGAAACAATATTGCTTGGAAGTTCTCCAGCCAAGTTGTTAGTGCTCATTAGTGTATTTTTAAGCAAAAGCAAGATCAAAACAGAATTATCATGCAAAGCACTCTTAATCTCACTTGTAGTAGCTAACATACACTCCTTAACAACTTTCTTAGAACTAGCTTTCTTATCAACCAAATCAGATTTGTTCTCATCGCAATTAGCACTAGAACTAGCATATTTTTCCTTTTCTTTAGCCTTATATTCAGATTCCATTCTAGCAAAATCATCCCTCAATTTCAATTGATCTTTTAAAGGGACTAAAGTAATAGGATACTTACCACACATAAAGGAGTACTTGTTGGTCTCACCATCATGCTTCACCTTGTTGTCATATTGCCATGGTCGACCAAGTAGTACATGACATGCTTGCATTGGCAAAACATCACACAAAACATTCTCCTTGAACCTGCCCAAAGAAAGAGAAACTAAAACTTACTTGTTAACCTTAATCTCTTCTCTATCATTGAACCATCCTAAACTATAAGGTTTAGGGTGTTTGGTAGTGGGTAATTGCAACTCCTTCACCAAATACACACTAGCTATATTTGTACAACTCCCACTATCAATTATCACACTACTAGGCTTCCCATTCGCATAACACCTAGTATGAAACAAATTCTCCCTTTGATTGTGCACATCATCTTTAACATAGCACTCAAAGTTCTCCTAGCAACCAGACTTTTAAGTGGTGGTATCTCATCATCATCATCACTTGTAGCCACATCTTCTTCCCTTTCATCATCTCCATCTCCACTAGAACCTAAGTTAAATTCTTCATCTTCACTCACAAGTTCACCATGATCATTAAAGTACAACACCTTCTTGTTGACACAATCCTTAGCATAGTGACCAAATCCTTGACACTTAAAAGACTTAATGTGAGATTTAGAAGAAGAACTAGATAAAGATTTAAAATCGGTTTTGGGACTTACAAAGCCTTTTTGCGTTACCTCCTTCTCCTTGATTGGTGTTTTCTCATCTTTCTTGTAAGAAGGTTTCCATGAGGTACTAGATGATGAAAAACCTCTCTTGGCCGCACTACTCCTTTTGACTTGCCCCTCGGCCTTCAAAGCATGTTGCAACATCTCTTCAACATCATAGTGTTGTTGCATCTCCACTATATCATGAATTTCTCTATTCAAGCCCGCGAGAAACCTAGCCATTGTAGCTTGTGAAGCTTCTTCAATTTCAGCCCTAGACATCAACAACATCATCTCTGAATAGTACTCATCAACACTCTTAGACCCTTGTCTCAATGATTGTAAACTTTGATATAGAGAATTGATGTAGAAACTTGGCACAAATCTCTTCCTCATGACACTCTTCAATTCAGCCCATGTTTCAATTGGCCTCTCCAAATTTCTTCTCCTAGATTGCACCAACTAATTCCACCAATTTAAAGCATTCTCAACAAATTCAAGGATAGCAATTTGTACCTTCTTAGATTCGGCAAAGGGATGATAATCAAACTACATGTCCAATTTCGATTCCCACTCCAAGTAATCTGAAGGAGTTCTTCTTCCATTGAATTTAGGAATCTTGTACTTAATGTTGTCTTTAGACTCATCTCTATCACCTCCTCTTCTAGGCCTCAAATTATCCAAATAAGCTTGACCTCCAGCCTCTTGCTCCTTTAATCTCTCCATTGGATCTCTTCTAGCAACTTGCCTTTGAGCTTGTTGTTGATCTCTTTGCCCATTGCCTTGTGCATCATTGGCCCTTGGTTGATTTTGGGCTTCCAAGGTATCCAATCTTTGATTGAATTGAGTGGACATGGTCTCCATTCTTTGCATAAGAGTTTGCATCATTGTAGCCGAGTCATTGGCTTGATTTTCACCATCTCTTCTATCTCCCATTGTACTTACACAAAAGAAAAGTTAGTAGCAAAAAATTCCTCACAAGTGTGTGTGTGTAAACCTTGTTATGCTCTTGTGTTTGCACAGAATCCTACGGCAGCCAACCCACTAATCACTCTTGATAGTCTCACACAATCTGGCTTTTACCTCAATTTAGCTTCAATAGGCCTAATAAGAGCAACTTGTAAGAGTAACTTCTTTCTTCTCGTGACCTACTTGAGGAACAAACAATTAGGAGCAACAACTTATGTGAATCAAAAGTAAGTGAGGACTCCAAATCTGAAATTTCAAAGCAAATGGAGCTATAAAGAATCCACAATAAAATTCACAAGTTTCTGATTTTTGAAAAAGAAAAGGTGAGTTTATTCGATTTGGATGTTGATGGATGAAAAACTTGATGAATGATGAATAGAAGGATAGATGTACTGATTGAAGATGATAACTTATGCTCTGAATACCAATCGATACGAATCTAGTTGTGTTAGATTCAAATCTATCCTTGAAAAGCCTCCAAAGATCTACTTGACAACTTCAACTTCTAAATTTGTATGAAGAATCGATAAACCTAGCTAGTCTTCTTCCTCGTTCGTCACCTTTGATGGATAATTAGACCTGCAATTATCAATCTAAGATCACAAGATTCACAAACAATTAAGCAATCACAACCTTATTGCTTGCTAGGACTCTACAAGATTGAAGAAGCCTAAGTATGCTCAAACTAGAACAAAGAAGCTAAATAATCAATTTGGGTGAATAAACCTCAATTTTATTGAAAACTTAACTTGTGTTACATAAGGGGAATCGATGCCTTTATATAGGCAAAGAAAACGTCCTAAATCTCCTCAAATTAAAGCCCTAGGCGGTTTACACAAGATCAATCTAGAAACTATCCAAAAATAAAGACTATGATTATGTATCTGTAACCGTTTCACCACCATTTTGGGCCCAAATGGAGCTTAAGTGTAAACTCTGTTTCAATCACTGCTCTATTAATCTCATCTGTACAGTACCTAATCTAATCTGTACAGTGTAATCTCATCTGTACAGTTGCTAAACAGTGTGAATCGCACCGCTACCGCACCGCTCTACTAAACGCAGCCTATGGCGGTTTAACATTGGAAAGGACCTAGAAAGTTCTTAAAACTATCCAAATAAGGTCCAAACTAATTAAATAGCTAATCTAAGATAGAATAAGGCCCTTAAATGGCCGAATTACACAGTGAAGCATAATCATCCATCGCTTGCAAGCAAAGTGATGAGCTTGGAATCGATGGGAATATTCTTGCCCAAATCATCATCAAAGCTCTTCAATGGCGCATCAATGGTCTTCAAATCATCTAAGTGACTTCGAACAAGGCTCATGAGTGCATCCTTGAATCTTTTAGCTCTAGCTCTTGTTATAAGACCAATAGACATCTTCAATGGATCAAATGGCATCTTCTTAGTGCTTGGAACATGTTGTGCGATATCACCACCATCTTCATGCTTGTCCATGCTTCCTTGCACTCCATGCTCATCCTCTCCATGATCTCCATTGTCATCTTCATGTCCTTGATAAGCCCTTGGCGCATCAGCGGGTGCAGGCGTGTTGGTCTTTGCAAATCAACATAAACCTCGGGTTCTCGGTCGGGGATCAGGTTCGGATATGTAGACTCGAAATCGACCGAAAACCCGATGGAATTTAGGGTCAAAACTAACAACTAAGGAAAGGAAAAATGGTGGGAGCACCATTTAAATACATCTCAATGTTAAAATTAGATATAAAGACAATACACTAAGGAAAAAATGGTAGGAACACCATTAATCACATCCAAATGCTAAAATTACGTATAAAGACAATGCATTTCAAACAAAAGTGTTAAAATTGAAAAGATTTTAAAGTAATGAGCTATATGGAAAAAGACCAAAACATGGCGAATAAGTATAAGGAAGGCCTAATTTTTTGTAGTCAAGGAGCAAATATAGCTACTGCAGTAAAATTGAATTAGTTGAGAGCATTTGCAAGAGCATATGTAATTTACACAATGAATTACAAAATGATTGTACTTACATTGGCTAATTGTGCTTTTGGAAAGGTAGAAATATACTAAACATAAAGCAACTATTAAAAACATCAAGAAAAAGGAAGACGAATTTTTAATAAAAGAACAAACTTTTTGTAAAATAAAAGAGGAATGAGAAAATGTTAAATTTAAGTATCAAATAATATAATCAACAAATAAATCCAAATTTACCTCAAAATGTTGCAGTAAGAAGTGGAAGCTCACCTCTTCAAGCTATGTCATCCTAAGGTGCTGCTAAATTAAATGGAAAGATATTATCAATGTTCACCTGGAAATTTTGAGAAACAGAACAAAGTCCAAGTGAAACCAATTTGCAGAAATAGTAGGAAAGAATAAACCCACCCAAATAGAAATGAAGACGAAAGAAAAAACATAATTGGATTGTCAGTAGTTTACCCATGAATCAACCATTATTGCATATATATACATAGCACCAATTCTTTGGAATTCCGACAGAGGAGTCGAACCGGTAAATCCTAATATCTACACACAATTAATATGTAATTAAAACACACTTAATCATAATTATAATCAACTTAGCTTACTTTCAAAACCAAAAAGACCCAATACACACTACAACAATCATAAGGATTATCGGGTAATTAACCAAGCGAGAAAAAGATGAAAAGGGGGCAAAAAAGTTGTCCCTCATCGAAAGTCAAAAGGAGCCTTTAGTAAATTCCAAGTGAGAAAAGACCAAAACGGGGCGAAAAGGTTCTCCCACGTTAAAAGTTGATGGGAGTCTTTAGTAATTTCCAGGGGGTATTCAAATAATATATAGTGTATATATATATATTGTTATAACTTAAATATATATATATATATATATACATATATATATATATATTAACCTAACAAAAAATCCCTCATTTTTTCTCTCTCTTCAACCCTCGACAAACTCTCCCTCCCCCGTTCCTCTTCTCTTCTTCTTCTCCCCCCGACCCCCTTTTCTTTCTCTTTGTTTCGTTGCAGAGCTAGCTGACTAGTATAATTCCCTTGCAAATCTGTATCAGAAGAAGCTCTGGCATCAACTCACTATCAAGCTTAGCAGTTCGTTGCTCTTACCGTCTTTCAGGTCCCCCTTTCTCTCTTTAGCCTCGTTCTTTCGGGTTGTTTTGGTTAGGCTTTGTAGATCTCTGGATTAGAGTTTTTGAATGGATTTCATTACTTTGTTATTTGTCTTTAATCTATTTGACGAGTTAGGGTTTTGTTGTAGAATTTGGGTTTTGGAAATCTTGTTAGGGTACTGTTCGGTAACTTTCTTTTCCTTTTCTTGTATTTATTTTTAAAGAATTTATCATTTTTATTCCAAAAGACTTACAGATGGTTGCATCAATAGTGACAATTGGTTTTTGCCTTTAATTTGTTGATTGAAATGTTTTGGGGAAAGTCGAATAGAAGAGTGTTACTAAGATTGCAATTATGTTAACTTTTAAAGTTTGAAAACCGACCAAACTGACCGAGAAGACCGAAACCGATTAAGTTGGTTTTCTTCGATTCCTAATGAGGTTGGTTCGGTGCTCGGTTCAAAAAATATTAATTTGGTTTGGTCGGTTTTGGAGCAGTCACTGACCGACTGCACCGAAACCAACCCGATGCTCACCCCTAATTGATTGTAATTAGGTTCAATGCTATAATTTTTAAGTAGAGTTGGCAAAATCTGACTCGCTTGCGGGTGTCGCAACGTGCGGGTCTGAAGCCCATTGTCCGAACCCTACCGTTTAACGACTTAAGAGAACTATTGTAACCTATGGGAGTCGCCACTAATCGTTTTTTACCTAGGTGTGATTAGCCACCTATCCAATTATTAAGCCTAATGTTGACCCGATGCTTGGCAAAGGTAACACTAAACCTAATATGGTCTTCTAACTAGAGTCTAGGGTACGGGAGTCGGGTACGCATGGGGAAGGATTAGCACCCCCACGACGACCGTCCAGAAGACGGCACTGACTAGTCTAAAATTAACTGTGGGTTTCTATTATTGGTTGTCTCTACTCTTAAATATTTTCATGCCATAAATAAATTTTATAATCTTTGAAATTGAGCAAATAAACAAGCAAAAATGGATTTTGGATTTTTTAAATAGGAATGTTGGGAGTTGAAAGCAATGATTGAACCCCTCAATCGGTTTTTCTTTCCTGTTTATTGTTTGTTCTTTTTTTGGATTCCTCATGAGAGGATTTTCTTTAAAGCTTACAACTTTGAAAAGCTAAACCAAAACAGTCGGGAACTTTCCCTGAATTAAAATCTAAAAGCTTATGGGAACTTTCCCAATTTGAAAACTTTTAAAACTTTATGGGAACTTTCCTAATTTGAAAACTTTGAAGGCTTGATGGGAACTTTCCCAATTTGAAAACTTTTTTAAAAAAACTTGATGGGAACTTTCCCGATTTGAAAACTTTGATGGAAGTGTCTTTTGATTTTTGGATTTTTGAAAAAACCTTTTTATTAATTTTGAAATACTCAATTATTTCCTTTTTTTGAATTTTTATCTTTGAAAACTAAAAGAGAACAATTTTCAAGCACAAACTCTTTTTTTAATTTTGAAGAAAATGATTTTATTCTATTTCATTTCCAATTTCATTTCTTTGGATTTTTTTAACTATTAATTGAAAATTTCTGTGAAGTCTAAACTAATTTTTACTAATTTAGAATTTTATTAGAGATTAAATGTGGTGTGGTTAAGTATGAAATCGAATGAAAGTTAGAAATTTGGGTCTAATTGAAGGAAATGGAAGTTGTGGAGGCAAAAGCACAATTTTCCCTTTGGAATATAATGAGACACCCATTTTATTTTCTCTTCTTTCTCCCCATAGAAATGTTGCAACTTTTCCTCTCTCTCAATCGAATATACTTCTCTCTCTTTCTAAATTTTGATTCCTTAACACTCATCAAGATAAACATGGAACCTTGGAGTATTGAAGCTTCCAATTAGAGCTTTCAAACTTGGGCTTTTCTCTAAGTTTTATGGTCATTTGAGTTGGATTGAAAAATCAAAGTAAGGTAAGAAGTTGTCTTGAGAATTTCATATTTATGAGTTGTATTGAAGAAGATTTTAACTTAGTTTGTGTTTGGGAAGTTGAAGCAAGGGTTTCGGAAGCATAAGTGGGCACTTGAAGGAGTAAGAATTAAGAAGTTCAAATTTTGGGTAAGTCATTTTGAAATATTGATGAATGGTTGGGATTTGAAGTTGTTCTTGTGGCATTTTAATGATTTGAAGTTGATAATGTGTTTATGTTAGTTTGGGTGTTGTTATTAAGTGTTGGGATTGGTAACAAGGCAAAGAATGGAGTTAAATTAGTTGGAAAAAAAAAAGGCTCATCAGAATCTAGAATTTTCCAGATTCCGGTGATTGGTATCGTTGCCGGCGGCCCATGTTGACCAGCCATACCTTGCAGGCCAAACGGCCCATCATACTCTAATAGAGTAAAAATTACTGAAATACTCTCGATAGATATAATTACCCTTTTACCCTTGTTAGGGTGATACAAGTAATTAGCTTTCAAGTTCACACATTTGAAATTGTAAAGCTACTGTAGTGATTCTTTTTGGGTAAAATTACCATGTTACCCTTGAATAATGAAATTACCATTATGCCCCTTAGTCATCAAATTTACGAAATTACCCTTATGGGTGGAATTGAGAGAATTCGACTATGTTGCTCACATCAATAAATTTGTATGTACGTTGTGAACCTATAATAAGTGTAAATGACCATTTTACCCTCGAATGAGTAAAACTACAACTTTGCCCTTAAAAAAGGATTTGGCTTATCTGGACATGATAATTGAACATGTAAGGTTAAAGGATTACCTAATCAGCCTTAAGATGTTAAAATTACGTATTTGCCCCTGTCAGCTAAAATTACAATTTTGCCTTAAAGGCTAGAAATGATTAAATGAATTATAGAAAGCATATTCTGAATCTGAAACTCGTCCTACAACCCTGAAAGACTTTTGTAGACATGCTAAGATCGTTTAAGTGAAATCATGGGGTCTGGGTTATGTGTTCATGTGATTTTATTCTGTTTTATCTGACTGTTTTGGTTTATTATTCTGGTTTATTACTTTGATTTATGACTTTGATTATGATTCTGGTTTTAATAATTTTCTCGTGTTGGACGTGCTTCTCAATCAGACGGCTGAGGCGTTGGTCGAGACATCGGCTAGTCTCACAGTGGATTGAGTTTGGGGGTGTACGAGTCCCCTGAACTGTGAGTGGGCTGTCCTCAATGGAGAACCGTTGAGGAAAATGTTTTATTACTATTTTATATAAATGCTTTATAAAATGTTTTGGGTGCATGATTAACCTAGTTTTGTTTTAAAGAACTTGTTCAAGCATATGGGGACTTATGGACGTAGCTCGAGGAGTACGTATGACTTGTTGGTGGAGCGTCTCGGACGCAACCCAGCGCCGATGAATTTATTTTAACGGACTATGGCATTCGTTTTGGATCCACATACTTCACAGCTCCAGGCCCGATATGCCATAATTATATATTTATTTACGGGTTCGGCGTGTGCATGGGAGAGCTAAATTGGGTGTGCTGCGATCACCACGCAGTACCGGACACAAGCTAATGTCAGGGGAACGGGCTTGTTTGGAGAAATAAGAAAAAAATGGTGATTTTACTAATTATTTGATGATGACTAAAATGCCCCTGATGGTTCCGGAGGTTGACTCGAGTCAAGGTCACTCTGGATAGGTTTTACTGGCAGCCCATTTGTTTTATGAAACGATAAATGATATTATGTACTCGTTTTAATTAATGATCTGGATTTTATAATGGTTGTTTTATGAACCATTTTGGTTGTGAGTGCACCCCACCCTCTCGGATCCTCTTTTGAGGGTGGCTTACTCACGGGGTGCATTCGTGTACTCACCCCTCAATCTCATGTTGTGTTTTCAGGGTAGTTAGGACTCAGCGTATTCTTGGACGGTCGAGTCGATAGCATAGGCTGTTATCACTACTCTTAGAGGTACTTCTCCCTACATGATGGGTCCCACTGGCATTGTCTCTGCTCATTGTCATTCCTCGTGCCTTGTGATGCGCCAAGGGCTTATCATGGTCTTGAAGAACTCAATGGAGATCATGGAGAAGATGAGCACATGCGACAAGGAGGCTTGGAAAAGCTTGAAGATGCTAGGGATACACACAAAGAAGTTTCAGGCTCATCGGAGTTGGTTTCAAGCTCATCGGAGTTGCCTAAGGTGCCATTTGATCCATTGAAGATGCCATTAGGCCCAATGACAAGAGCAAGAGCTAAAAGGTTCAAGGAAGCATTATTGGGCCTCATTAGAGTTCATCTTGAAGAGTTAAAGGCCATCAAAGTTCATTTGAAGGGCATTAGAGATCATATGCCAAGGAATATTCCCATCGATTCCAAGTTGTGTGCTTTACTTAAAATCGATGAGAATTAGCCCATTCGAGTTGTAATTTGGCCATTGTGGGCTTTATTCTATTTTAATTAGCTATTTATTTAGTTTAGATGACATTGGGTTGGGCCTTGTTTGACTAAGTCCAATCCTTGTTTTAATAGGACTTAATATTTTCCTTTTCCTAGTAGAATAAGGAGTAGGATCTTTCTTAGCTCCTTCCTAGCTCTTTCCTTTACCTTTAGGGCTTAGGATTTTAGTTATTGTGCCGCCTCCCTATGCCTATATAAAGGCATCAACCCCCTCTTGTAAACATAAGTTGAGTTGACTAATAAATTGAGGTTTTTTACACCCAAATTGATTATCTTAGCTTCATTGTTCTTGTTTGAGCAAAACTTAGGGTTCTTCAATCTTGTAGAGTCCTACCAAACAATTAAGTTGTGATACTTGATTGTTTGTGAATCTTGTGATCTTAGGTGTTCAATTGCAGGTCAAATTGGAGGTCTAAGGCCGACGAAAGAAGAAGATTGCTTAGGTGAAGAAAATCGACATACTCATCTAAAAGTTGAAGTTGTTCAAGTTGATTCTTGGCAGGTCACAAGGGTAGATTTGAATCTTAAACAACTAGATTCGTATCAATTGGTGATCAGAGCATAGGTTGTCATCTTCAATCGGTAAATCTATCCTTCTATTCATCTATCATCAAGTTTTTCATCCATCTCATCCATCAAAGTTTTTTTTTCAAATTTTTAAGATCCAAAAATTCCAAAAATTCAAAAATTCATTGTGCTTTCATCTTAACTCCTATCGACTTGAAATTTCAGATTTGGAGTCCTCATATCTTGTAGTTTAATCGAAAAATATCAAAAAAAATAAAAGAAATGTAAGGAGAATGTTGTAGCTGATGCTTTATCAAGGAGGTATGTTTTACTTTCCATGCTTGATTCTAAGTTTCTTGGATTTGAGTTCATTAAGGAATTATATGCTAGTGATGCTTACTTTAGTGATGTGTTTAAAGCATGTGAGAATTCTGGTTTTGGAAAGTATTATAAACATGATGGATTTTTGTTTAAAGACTCTATATTGTGTATACCTGCTTGTTCTTTGCGTTTTGTGCTAGTGAGGGAATCGCATGAGGGAGGTTTAATGGGTCACTTTGGTGTTGATAGAACATATGAAATATTGCATGAACACTTCTTTTGGTCTAAGATGGGATATGATGTAGGGAAGCATGTTTCTAGTTGCATTACTTGTTTGCAAGCTAAATCTACATCTAAACCTCATGGATTGTATACTCCTTTGCCTATTCCTCATGAACCATGGACTCATATTAGCATGGACTTTGTGTTAGGCTTACCTCGTTCTAGGAGAGGTAAAGATTCTATCTTTGTGGTTGTTGATAGGTTTTCTAAGATGGCACAC
>AWUE01018113.1:0-55373 GCA_001974825.2 Corchorus olitorius
GAAGATGCCATTAGGCCCAATGACAAGAGCAAGAGCTAAAAGGTTCAAGGAAGCATTATTGGGCCTCATTAGAGTTCATCTTGACGAGTTCAAAGCCATTGGAGATCATTTGAAGCCCATTGGAGATCATCACCAAAGGAATATTCCCATCGATTCCAAGTTATGTACTCTACTTGAAATCGATGAGTATTAGGCCATTGGAGTTGTAATTTGGCCATTGTGGGCTTTATTCTATTTTAATTAGCTATTTATTTAGTTTAGATGACATTGGGTTGGGCCTTGTTTGACTAAGTCCAATCCTTGTTTTAATAGGACTTGTTATTTTCCTTTTCCTAGTAGAATAAGGAGTAGGATCTTTCCTAGCTCCTTCCTAGCCTTTTCCTTTACCCTTAGGGCTTAGAATTTAGATCAGAGCCGCCCCCCCCCCCCTTCTTGCCTATATAAAGGCACCAACCCCTCTTGTAAACATAAGTTGAGTTGATTAATAAAATTGAGGTTTTTTACCCAAATTGATTATCTTAGCTTCTTTGTTCTAGTTTGAGCAAAACTTAGGGTTCTTCAATCTTGTAGAGTCCTAGCAAACAATTAAGTTGTGATACTTGATCGCTTGTGAATCTTGTGATCTTAGGTGTTCAATTGCAGGTCTAATTGGAGGTCTAAGGCCGACGAAAGAAGAAGATTGCTTGGGTGAGATTGTCGACATACACATCTAGAAGTTGAAAGTTGTTCAAGTTGATTCTTGGCGGGTCACAAGGGTGGATTTGAATCTTAAAACAACTTGATTCGTATCAAGTAGTTTCATCATTGATGGTGGGAGTTGTACAAACATAGCTAGTGTTTATCTAGTGAAGGAGTTGCAATTACCTACTACCAAACACCCTAAACCCTATAGTTTAGGATGGATCAACGACAAGGAGGAGATAAAAGTTAACAAACAAGTTTTAGTTTCTCTTTCTTTGGGCAGGTACAAAGAAGATGTCTTGTGTGATGTTTTGCCAATGCAAGCATGCCATGTGCTACTTGGTTGACCATGGCAATTTGACAACAAGGTGAAACATGATGGAGAGTTCAATAAGTACACCTTTATGCATAATAAGAGGCCTATTACCTTAATTCCTTTATCACCTCAAGAAGTTTTAAAAGATCAACTTAAACTGAAAGAGGATTTTTCTAAGTTAGAGGATAAATTTAAGGCTAAAGAAAAGGCAAAGCATGATAGTCCTAGTGATTGAGTTGGAAATACATCAATTGTGCAAGCTAGTTCTAAGAAAGTTGTTAAAGAGTGTATGCTAGCATCTAAGAGTGAGATTAAGAGTGCTTTGAAAGATAATTCTGTTTTACTCTTACTTTTGCTTAAAAATACACTTGTGAGCACTAACAACTTGGCTGGAGAACTTCCAAGCAAAATTGTTTCTCTTTTGGATGAGTTTGCAGATTTGTTTCCTGAGTAGATTCCTAGTGGTTTACCACCAATTAGAGGGATTGAACATCAAATTGACTTCATCCCTGGGGCGCAAATTCCAAATAAGCCAGCTTATAGGACAAATCCTGATGAAACAAAGGAGTTGGAGAAACAAGTTAGAGAGTTGCTAGAAAAGGGTTATGTACGCGAGAGTCTTTCTCCATGTGCAGTTCCAGTTTTGCTTGTTCCTAAGAAGGATGGAACTTGGAGAATGTGTGTTGATTGTAGGGCAATAAACAACATAACAGTTAAGTATCGCCACCCTATTCCTAGATTAGATGATATGCTTGATGAATTGCATGGTTCTTGCTTATTTTCAAAGATTGATCTTAAGAGTGGATATCATCAAATTCGCATGAAAGAGGGTGATGAATGGAAAACTGCTTTTAAAACTAAGTTAGGATTGTATGAATGGTTAGTTATGCCTTTTGGATTAACTAATGCACCTAGTACTTTCATGAGGTTAATGAATCATGTTTTAAGAGCTTACATTGGAAAGTTTGTTGTTGTTTATTTTTGATGATATACTTGTGTATAACCGCAACTTAGAGGAACATATTGAGCATTTGAGATGTGTTTTAGATGTACTTACGGTTGAGAAGTTGTATGCTAACCTTAAGAAGTGCACCTTTTGCACAAACAAGCTTGTTTTTCTTGGTTTTGTGGTTTCTGCGCAAGGTATACATGTTGATGAGGAGAAGATCAAAGCCATCAAAGATTGGCCAACACCCACCAACGTTGGTCAAGTGAGATCCTTCCATGGCTTAGCTGGGTTCTATAGGAGGTTTGTTAAGGAATTTAGCACCTTAGCCGCCCCTATTACTAGTGTGATGAAAAAGAATGCACCATTCAAGTGGGGAAAAGAGCAACAAGAAGCATTTGAGACCTTGAAGGACCAACTAACTAATGCTCCTTTGCTTGTTTTACCTTAACTTTAACAATACTTTTGAGATTGAATGTGATGCTTCAGGTGTAGGTATTGGCGCAGTTCTTATTCAAGGAGGGAAACCGGTGGCATACTTTAGTGAAAAGTTGAATGGGGCTGCGTTGAACTACCCTACATATGATAAGGAGTTGTATGCTCTTGTTAGAGCATTACAAACATGGCAGCACTATTTGTGGCCTAAGGAGTTTGTGATTCACATGGATCATGAGAGCTTGAAGTCCTTAAAGGGCCAACAAAAGCTGAATAAGAGGCATGCTAAATGGATTGAATTTATTGAGTCCTTTCCATATGTGGTGCGCTACAAGAAAGGTAAGGAGAATGTTGTAGCCGATGCTTTATCAAGGAGGTATGTCTTACTTTCCATGCTTGATATTAAGTTTCTTGGATTTGAGTTCATTAAGGAATTATCTGCTAGTGATGCTTACTTTAGTGATGTGTTTAAAGCATGTGAGAATTCTGGATTTGGAAAGTATTATAAGCATGATGTATTTTTGTTTAAAGAATCTAGATTGTGTATACCTGCTTGTTCTCTGCGTTTTGTGCTAGTGAGGGAATCACATGAGGGAGGTTTAATGGGTCACTTTGGTGTTGATAGAACATATGAGATTTTGCATGAACACTTCTTTTGGCATAAGATGCGATATGATGTAAGGAAGCATGTTTGTAGTTGCATTACTTGTTTGCAAGCTAAATCTACATTTAAACCTCATGGATTGTATACTCCTTTGCCTATTCCTCATGAACCATGGACTCATATTAGCATGGATTTTGTGTCAGGCTTACCTCGTTCTAGGAGAGGTAAAGATTCTATCTTTGTGGTTGTTGATAGGTTTTCTAAGATGGCACACTTTATTGCATGCACTAAAACTGATAATGCCATTAATGTAGCTAATTTGTTCTTTAAAGAGATTGCTAGACTACATGGAATGCCTAGGACGATTGTGAGTAATAGAGATGCTAAGTTCTTAAGTCACTTTTGGAGAACTTTGTGGGCTAAGTTAGGACCTAAGTTGTTATTTTCAACTACTTGTCATCCTCAAACTGATGGTCAAACGGAAGTAGTTAATAGGACTTTGTCTACCTTACTTAGAGCATTGATTAAAAATAACTTAAGAACTTGGGAGGATTGTTTGCCTACTGTTGAATTTACATACAATAGAAGCATACATAGTACAACTGGAATTTCACCTTTTGAATGTGTGTATGGCTTTAATCCTTTAACCCCATTGGATTTGTTGAGTTTACCTTTGAGTGTGCAAGTTGACATGGATGGGCAACGCAAGGCAGAATATGTTAGGGATCTTCATGCCAACGTTAGAGCTCAAATTGAGAAGAAAACACAACACTACATGAAGAATGCTAACAAGGGGCGCAAAGAGGTCATCTTTGAACCTGGAGATTGGGTTTTGTTCCATCTAAGGAAGGAAAGGTTCCTTGAAAAGAGGAAGTCCAAGCTCTTACCTCGTGGAGATGGTCCATTCCAAGTTTTGGAGAGGATCAACAATAATGCATACAAGCTAGATCTTCCTAGTGAATATGGCAATGTAAGTGCTACTTTTAATGTCTCAGACTTATCCTTGTTTGATAATGATGCAGATTTGAGGACAAATCCTTTTCAAGGGAGAGGGGATGATGTGCCAAGGGCTTATCATGGTCTTGAAGAACTCAATGGAAATCATGGAGAAGATGAGCACATGCGGCAAGGAGGCTTGGAGAAGCTTGAAGATGCTAGGGATACACACAAAGAAGTTTCAAGCTCATCGGAGTTGCCTAAGGTGCCATTTGATCCATTGAAGATGCCATTAGGCCCAATGACAAGAGCAAGAGCTAAAAGGTTCAAGGAAGCATTATTGAGCCTCATTAGAGTTCATCTTGAAGAGTTAAAGGCCATCGGAGTTCATTTGAAGGGCATTAAAGATCATATGCCAAGGAATATTCCCATCGATTCCAAGTTGTGTACTTTACTTGAAATCGATGTGCATTAGCCCATTAGAGTTGTAATTTGGCCATTGTAGGCTTTATTCTATTTTAATTAGCTATTTATTTAATTTAGATGACATTGGGTTGGGCCTTGTTTGACTAAGTCCAATCCTTGTTTTAATGGGACTTGTTATTTTCCTTTTCCTAGTAGAATAAGGAGTAGGATCTTTCCTAGCTCATTCCTAACTCTTTCCTTTACCCTTAGGGCTTAGGATATTAGCTATTATGCCGCCCCCCATGCCTATATAAAGGCATCAACCCACTCTTGTAAACATAAGTTGAGTTGATTAATAAATTGAGGTTTTTTACACCCAAATTGATTATCTTAGCTTCATTGTTCTTGTTTGAGCAAAACTTAGGGTTCTTCAATCTTGTAGAGTCCTACCAAACAATTAAGTTGTGATACTTGATTGTTTGTGAATCTTATGATCTTAGGTGTTCAATTGCAGGTCAAATTGGAGGTCTAAGGCCGACGAAAGAAGAAGATTGCTTAGGTGAAGAAAATCGACATACTCATCTAGAAGTTGAAGTTGTTCAAGTTGATTCTTGGCAGGTCACAAGGGTAGATTTGAATCTTAAACAACTAGATTCGTATCACCTTGTTTCTTGTTTACTAACTCACTATTTGGATTTGACTTGGTTTCCTATTTGTTTTCCGATAAATGATTATATTATCTCGTTTTTTGTTACGATTCCGCTTTTCCTCTGATTTGTGAACTTGAGTATTTCAAATTTATTCTATGATCCTTTTTTATTGTTTTTGATCTGGTATCGATGCTTCGCGATACCTTGGATACGTGTGACGCGCGGCACGTAGTTCAAGGAGACGTGGCGGTTGTTCACGCTTGACTTCCAGGTCGGGGCGTGACAATTTCTAACTCTAAACCCTAGATGCATGAGTGCACGTGATGCATGTTTTCCGGTTAAATGCAATTTTTTACCGAATAATTATACGAGGAACACCATCCGGGCACCCGTCACTCATACTGGCTAAGACCCCCATCCGGATATTCCAAGCCTTGGAAGGATGAATTAAGACCGACAAAAATTGTCTAAGCCACAATTAATCAATACATTAACGGATCAAATTCATTAATCTCCATTACATGGCATAATCAATAATGTAAATATAGAGTTTAAACATGGATGCATATGAAACCTATATATTTCTAAGTTCAAAATTATTTCATTTAAGGGAATATGTCTATATATTAATAAATCAAAGCAGAATAGATGAAACAAACAAAGCCCAAAGTGCAGCAAAGTACCAAGCCCAAAGCATATAGATAAATTCAAGAGGGCTAACAAAAATAACAATAAAGCCCAAACCTATATGAGCCTATTTGTTTTAATGTAATTTAAACACTTTCTATAGAAAGTATAAAGTAGGAGATAATTTTAGCGTGTTTGGTTATTTTTTTAGAGAAAGTTTATGGTAAGAAAGTTTAACTGACCCAAATACTCTCTTCAAAGTGAGAAAGTGTTTTATCACCAGGGAGGTGTTAAAGCACTTTCTCACTTTTCTCATGAAAGTGGTTTTAAGACAAAATTACTTAAAAGTAGCTTGTTTTTAAATTTAAAATATTCATCAAAGGGTATTTTAATAAATTTAACTTTACTTTCTTAGGAATTAATTTAAATTTTAGAGGTTAAACAAACATGCTAAAGTATTTTCTTATGAAAAAACTTTCTAGTTCTAAACTTTCTATAGAAAGACTTTCTACCTTTTTACCTTTTTATGGAAACTTCCAAACGAGCTCTATATGTTAAGAGGCCCAACAGAAAATACTACCCCACGTAAAAAGATAAAACCCAAATAATACCCATAGGTCCAAACATAAACATTAGGCCCAAATCCATATTTTGAATTCTAAATTAATTTATAATCAATTTTATTTTTAAATTCCCAAATATTTGATTTACTTAACCTATTGGATTATATAACAAAAGCTTTTCTTCTCTTTTCACTAAAGATTGTATTTTTTATTACCAACTTACCAAAACTTTAATCTTTTTAGGCTAAAAATTAAATCTTTATTACTATCCTACCACAATTAATCTAAAGGTTATATCTTTATTATCAAAATTCCAACTTTTTAAACAAGAGACTTAATTTTTATTTCCAATTAGCAAAAATTCAATCTTTTTAGTTCAAAGATCTCATCTCTATTACAAATTAATCAAAAAGTTAATCTTTTTAGTTTAAGGATTCCATTTTTATCTCAAGTTAATCAAAATTCAATCTTATTAGTTAAAAGATCTCATCTTTATTACAAATTAATCAAAAATTCGATCTTTTTAGTTTAAAGACTCCATTTTATCACAAATTATTCAAAAATTCAATCTTTTAACTTGAAAGGTTTCATTTTTGTCATAAATTAATCGAAAATCCAATTTAGTTCCTAAAATACTTTTAATTTAACCTCCAAATATCTTTATTCAAATACCTAAACCAAATTATTCGGATCTAAACCTACCAAGGCAGCTAATTTACACCAAAATAACCAATCCATAGCAATTAGGGACTAAATTAAAAGAATTAATTGATTTAATTGATAAAGCAAGCACTAAATTGAAAAAGTTTGAAATTTTACTTACAAAGTTAGTGAAAAAGCCCAACTTTTTCTCTTCCTTAAAACAAACAGGCCAACACCATCTCCTTCCTCCCTCCTTTGATTCCTTCCTCTTCTTCAAACCCTAGACAATGCAGCGCCGCCTCTGCAACTCACCCCCTCTAGCTGCGATTCCGACTAAACCAAGCCCCCAAAACGTTTAAAGCAATCCCTTTTTTTATGGAAACTGGAAACCCAACCTTTGAATACCTCAAACCCGATGAAAACTCATGCTACCCGAAAGATTTGGACCTAAACTCGAAAGATTTGAACCCAAAAAGAAAACCACAGAAGACTCGAGCAATGGGAGATCTAGATTCAGGAATCTAAGGAAAGGTACCTACTTTCATTCGTTTTATGCACTTCTTCTTTAATTCTTTTGTATATTTTCCTCCAACTTTGCTATAAACACTAGTTTTTTAATCCTAAAACCTTAAGAATTGGCTACTTTTTCCTTGTTAAAAAATGCCTCCCCCTTATTCTGGAAGAAACCAGTGATATTTATAGTGGTAACCAATTTTTTTCTGCCGTGGGATGCCCTTTGCCTTTTATCAATCTTATGGTCAACTATTTTTCCTTATCCTGTGAATTCCCTGCATTTGCTGAGTTTTAACTTCTCTGTCCTTATGCGCAGGTGGCATTGTTTGTTTGGTGGAACCGTGTGAAGGAACACACGGTTTTGTACCTTCCCTCTCCCTTCTTGGAAATTTCTCCTTTTCTCAGCTTTGTCTTGTTTGATTTTAATTTGTTGGCTTAATTCTTCCTCACGTGTGTCTTTCTCTCTGAAAATGCTCTTTTGATGATGAGGTGGCCAAACAGACAAAAAAAAAAAGGTTTCTTTAAGACTAACCAGAGCCTGCCACATCAGCCATGGCCCTGCGCTGACTTCTTGACCAGTGAATCACATGCTAAGGTATAATTCCCCTTTAAAAATGAATTGAGACTAAATGTTGCTTAATGTGAGTGCTCTATTTTTTTGCTGAATTGATTTTTAATTGACACGAACTTAGCTTGTGCAAATTTGCCCTGGCCTTGTTAATTGCTTGCTGGCTTCACCTGCTTGAATGCTAATTAGTGATGCTTTATGTGTTGTTTTTGTTTAATGTGAATGCATGTTAAGAGAAGAATGACTGCTACGCCTATAAATGAATGTTTCATGGCTATAATTAAAGAAAAAAAAAAGGAAAAAACGAGGATGCTTAGCGTAATTCCTGGGCTGCAAAGTGCTCTGGTTATGGTTGGCTCTTTATGCTTGTATACTAAGATGAATGTTAAATTTGATGGTGAAAGTTATTTGGGACTGTGATGCCATGTAGATGAATGCCATGTTCTGTTTTGGTATTTAATGTGTAATGCTTTCTAATTGTAAAATGTTTATATGAATGCTTTTTGTGTAATGTTGCTGCAATGTGTATGAGAGTGCTGGGATGACTAACCATATGCTTGTTGGTATCTAAAAGAAATACTCTACATTAGCTACAAAAATGCTTCCTAATTTGTCAATGAGTTAGTTTCTAAAACGTCCTTGAAAATGCTGCTAACTAGTGTAAAAGGTAGTTTGGATTTGCATGCTTGTGGTGAAAAATGTGATACGAATCTAGTTGTTTTAGATTCAAATCTATCCTGAGACCTGTCAAGAATCAACTTGAACAACTTCAACTTCTAGATGTGTATGTTGATGATCTTCACTAAAGCAATCTTCTTCTTTCGTCGGCCTTAGACCTTCAATTTGACCTGCAATTGAACATCTAAGATCACAAGATTCACAAACAATCAAGCAATCACAACTTAATTGTTTGCTAGGACTCTACATGATTGAAGAACCCTAAGTTTGCTCAAACTAGAGCATAGAAGCTAAATTTTCAAAAGAATCACTCTTTAATTGATAAACTTAACTTGATTACAAAAGAGGGGGTTGATGCCTTTATATAGGCAAAGGGGTTTGACCAATATCCAAAAATAAAACCTAATTTTCGTCCAAATATATGGCCTAGGGTAAAACTAGTCCAAACCCAACTAGAAAAAGGAAATAAAGACATAATTAAACAAGGATTGGACTTAGACAAACAAGGCCCAACCCAAATAATATCCAAACTTAAAAATAAGCTAATCTAAGATAAAATAAAGCCCGCAATGGCCTAAATAACACATTCAAGCTCATTCATTCATTTATTGCAAGCAAAGTGATGAACTTGGAATCGATGAGAATATATTCTCACCCAAATCATCTTCAAAGCTCTTCAAATGAACTCCGATGGCCTTCAAGTCTTCAAGATGAGTTCTAACAAGGCCCAATAATGCATCCTTGAATCTTTCGGCTCTTGCTCTTGTCATTGGACCTAATGGCATCTTCAATGGATCAAATGGCATCTTTGGTATCTCCTTGGTGCTAGAAACATGTTGTGTGATATCTCCTTGATCTTCATGCTTCTCCATGCTTCCTTGCAACCCATGCACATCCTTTCCTTGCTCTCCATTGTCATCATCAAGTCCATGATAAGTCATTGGCGCATCAAAATGTATGTTGCCTACAAAATGCATAAGAATGAGCCTAAATGTATGCTCCGTTTTCACTAGGATTTGGCTTGAATCGTGTGAGATTGTTATGCCTCCATCATCATTATTCTGTTTGTGAGCTCTGCCTGATCACTGTCATGTGAACTTATTTTCTTGCTTTGATCCCTAATTATGCGCTGTCAAGTGTAAGCCCAACCCTCTGCTTAGGCCTTGATTCCTTGCTGAAACCTTATACCCTTGTCTCCGTTTGTTTACTGAATTTCTCTTGAAACTGATTTGAATAATCTTGTGATTCGAGAATGCCATGTTTATACTTGAACCTATTAAAATGCTCTGCATTGTGCTTTGTTGAAGTCCTGCTTAATGTTGCTGTTTAGACCCTCTTTCTTCTCTCTTGTCATGCCCAGTTATTGCCTTCCCTTGTAAAGCTTGTAAAGCAAGCTGGTTTCATGTTTTCCTGAATCATTTGGCATTGCAAATTGCTAGATGATACAAATCTAGTTGTGATAGATTCAATTCTACCCTTAAATTCCTCCAAAGATCTACTTGAAACTTCAACTTCTAGACTTGATGAACTTGATAGTCTTCCCAAAGATCCAATCTTCTTTTGTCGGCCCTAGATGATCAATTAGACCTGCAATTGACAACCTAAGATCACAAGAAACACAACTAGGTAATCACTATCTAATTGTTTGCTAGGACTCTACAAGATTGAAGAAATCCTAAGTATGTTCAAACTAGAACAATGAAGCTAAATTCTCAAAAGAACTCTCTTTGATTGAAAAACTTAACTAGATTACAAAAGGGGGGGGGTCGAATCCCTTATATAGGCAAAGGGCTCGACCAAAATAAGCTAAATAAAACCCTATGGGCGTCCAAACATAAGGGATAGGGAAAAACTAGTCCAAGCTAGACTAGGAAAAGGAAATAAAGACAAAATTAAACAAGGATTGGACTTAATTAGACAAGGCCCAACCCAAATAACATCCAAACTTAAAAATAAGCCAATGTAAGATAAAATAAAGCCCACAATAGCCGAAATAACACATTCAAGCTCTAATTCATATCGATTGCAAGTAAGGTGATGATCTTGGAATGAATGTATGAATGCTTGCTCAAATCATCACCAAAGCTCTTCAATTGCGCATCAATGACTTTCATATCATCTAAATGACTTCAAACAAGGCCCATGAGTGCATCCTTGAATCTTTTAGCTCTTGCTCTTGTCATTGGACCAATAGGCATCTTTAATGGATCAAATCTTTTTGGTGCTTGGAACATACTCAACGATATCTCCATCATCTTCATGATTCCCCATGCTTCCTTGCAGTCCATGCTCATCCTTTCCATGATCTCCATTGTCATCTTCAAGTCCATGATAAGCCCTTGGCGCATCATTCCCTCCCCGTTGAAAAGGATTTGTCCTCAAATCTGCATCATTATCAAACAAAGACAAATCAACAACATTAAAAGTAGCATTCACGTTACCATACTCACTAGGAAGATCTAGCTTGTAGGGAACAACAATGCCTACACCAAATGCATAACATTCAATCTCAAAAGTAGAATTAAAATTAGGTAAAACAAGCAAAGGGGCATTAGAAAGCTTAGTCTTTAATGTCTCAAACGCCTCTTGTTGTTCTGGACCCCATTTGAATGGTGCATTCTTCTTCATCATCACACTTGCTATAAGTGCTGCCAAGGTGTTAAAGTCCTTAACAAACCTCCTATAAAATCCAGGCAAGCCATGGAATGATCTTACTTGACCAATATTGGTTGGAGTTGGCCAATCCTTGATGGCATTGATCTTCTCTTCATCAACTTCTATACCCTGTGCACTTACCACAAAACCAAGGAAAACAAGTCTATTTGTGCAAAAGATGCACTTCTTAAGGTTAGCATATAACTTCTCAACCCTAAGTACATCCAATACACATCTCAAATGCTCAACATGATCCTTTAAAGTTTTGCTATACACAAGTATATCATCAAAGTAAACAACAACAAACTTACCAATAAAAGCTCTCAAAACATGGTTCATTAGCCTCATAAAAGTACTAGGTGCATTAATCAATCCAAAAGGCATAACTAACCATTCATACAATCCAAGCTTAGTTTTAAAGGCAATTTTCCATTCATCACCCTCTTTCATGCGAATTTGATGATACCCACTCTTAAGATCAATATTAGAAAATAAACAAGCACCATGCAATTCATCTAACATATCATCTAATCTAGGAATAGGGTGACGATACTTAACTGTTATGTTGTTGATAGCTCGAAAATCAACACACATTCTCCAAGTTCCATCCTTCTTTGGAACTAACAATACAGGAACAACACATGGAGAAAGGCTTTCTCGCACATATCCATTTTTAAGCAACTCTCCAACTTGTTTCTCCAATTCCTTTGTCTCATCAGGATTTGTCCTATAGGCTGGCCTATTAGGTATTTGCACCCCAAGGATGAAGTCAATTTGATGTTCAATCCCTCTAATTGGTGGCAATCCACTAGGAATTTCCTCAGGAAACACATCTGCATAATCACTCAAAAGAAAAACAATATTGCTTGGAAGTTCTCCAGCCAAGTTGTTAGTACTCATAAGTGTATTTCGACATAAAAGTAAGATCAAAACAGAATTCTCATGCAAAACACTCTTAATCTCACTCTTAGTAGCTAACATACACTCTTTAACAACTTTCTTATAACTAACTTTCTTTTCAACCAAAACAGCCTCTTTTGCGTTATCATCATCATGAAATTTAGTTTCTGTTTTACTCTTTTCTTTAGCCCTAAATTCAGCCTCCAATCTAGCAAAATCATCTCTCAATTTCAATTGATCTTTTAAAACTTCTTGAGGTGATAAAGGAACTAAAGTGATAGGAATCTTACCGCTCATAAAGGAATACTTGTTTGCCTCACCATCTTGCTTCACTTTGTTGTCATATTGCCATGGTCTCCCAAGCAACACATGACAAGCTTGCATAGGTAGTATATCGCACAAGACATCCTCTTTGTACCTGCCCCAAGAAAGAGAAACCAAAACTTGTTTGTTAACCCTAATTTCTTCCCTATCATTGAACCAACCTAAGCTATAGGGTTTTGGATGCTTAGAAGTAGGTAGTTGTAACTCCTTCACCAAATAAACACTAGCTATGTTTGTACAACTCCCACCATCAATGATCACACTACTAGGTTTCTTATTCACATAGCATCTAGTATGAAACAAGTTCTCCCTTTTTGCACATCCCCTTTCACATAGGCACTTAAAGTTCTCCTAGCAACAAAACTCTTAAGTGGAACTATTTCATCACCATCATCAATTGCAGCCTCATCATCGCCTCTCTCATCATCACCATCCCTACTAGAACCTAGAGTGAAATCACCTTCCTCTTTACTCAAAAACTCACCATGCTCATTAGAATACATCACCTTCTTATTAACACAATCTCTAGCATAGTGACCAAATCCTTGACTTTCAATGTGAGATTTAGATGATGAACTTAAAACCTCACTTTCGGTTTTAAGATTTAAGAACTCCTTTATCAAACTCTCTTTCTCCTTGAATGGAATTCTTTCATCTTGCTTGTACTCCTTTTACCTTCAATAGGCCTAATAAGAACAACTTGTAAGGATTACTTCGCTCTTCTCGTGGCCTACTTGAGGAACAAACAATTAGTAGCAAAACTAGAGTGAATCAAAGGTAAGTGATCTCAAAACACCAAACCAAAACTTGTAGCACTTCAATGTCGATATAGATAGTCTCAATGTAGATGTTATACTTGAATTTGAGACCAAAAAGTTCATGTCTCGACCCTGCAAAAAGGTCAAACTCAACCTGGAAAAAGGGTGAAACAACCCCCAAATCACACAAACCTTAATAATTCTAATTTGAACCACTTAAATCCAATTTTGTACCACTTGAATTCAAAAGGGTTCCAAACTGAAATTCTCAAAATCAACACTTCAATTGCAGCAAAAACTTTCCCAAAAATCTTAAACACACTTTCAATTTCAATCCAATTAGGGCTAATTGCACAAATTAGTTCAATTTCACAAAAACAAGAACCCTAACCCCCTGAAAAATTCGATGACTCTTTTTTAATTTTTTTTTGGATTTTCACTATTTTTTCCAGAAAGATCACTATTTAAAAACACTAAATATTAAATTTCAGCCCTTTCTGACCAAGAACGAATGCAGAACAAAAATCACAAGTTTTTTGTCAAATTTTTTTTTATTTTTTTGATATTTTTCGATATAACCTTGATGTATGAGGGATCCAAATATGAAATTTCAAAGCAATTCGACCACTAATGAATCCACAAAAAAATCAGAAGTTTATGAGTTTTTGAAAGATGAAAATTGCGATAAGAGTGTGATGGGTGGAAAAACTTGATGAATAATGAATAGAAGGATAGATTTATCGATTGAAGATGAAAACCTATATTCTGAATACCAATTGATACGAATCTAGTTGTGATAGATTCAATTCTACCCTTGAATTCCTCCAAAGATCTACTTGAAACTTCAACTTCTAGACTTGATGAACTTGATAGTCTTCCCAAAGATCCAATCTTCTTTCGTCGGCCCTATATGATCAATTAGACCTACAATTGACAACCTAAGATCACAAGAAACACAACTAGATAATCACTATCTAATTGTTTGCTAGGACTCTACAAGATTGAAGAAATCCTAAGTATGTTCAAACTAGAACAATAAAGCTAAATTCTCAAAAATCTTAACTTGATTACAAAAGGGGGGGTCGAATCCCTTATATAGGCAAAGGGGTCGACCAAAAGAAGCTAAATAAAACCCTATGGGCGTCCAAACATAAGGGATAGGGAAAAACTAGTCCAAGCCCGACTAGGATAAGGAAATAAAGACAGAATTAAACAAGGATTGGACTTAATTAGACAAGACCCAACCTAAATAACATCCAAACTTAAAAATAAGCTAATCTAAAATAAAATAAAGCCCATAATGGCTGAAATAACACATTCAGGTTCTAATTCATATCGATTGCAAGTAAGGTGATGATCTTGGAATCAATGGATGAATGCTTGCTCAAATCATCACCAAAGCTCTTCAATTGCGCATCAATGACTTTCATATCATCTAAATGACTTCGAACAAGGCCCATGAGTGCATCCTTAAATCTTTTAGCTCTTGCTCTTGTCATTGGACCAATAGGCATCTTTAATGGATCAAATGGCATCTTCTTGGTGCTTGGAACATGCTCAATGATATTTCCATCATCTTCATGCTTCTCCATGCTTCCTTGCACTCCATGCTCATCCATTCCATGATCTCCATTGTCATCTTCAAGTCCATGATAAGCCCTTGGCGCATCACTAGAGCTTGGTGATCATGTGCCACTGTTTTGTTTGTTGTTTCTTTTGCTGTTTTGAATTTGTTGTTGATTTAACTAGAATTGAAGGCAATGTGCACTATAGAAGCTTTAAGTTGTGCAAGAAAGTGGCCACATTGCTTTTCAACAGAATCTTGGTCAAGTCTTATCATTTTAGCAGCTCACAAATTAAGTTTCTTCTTTTTTTTCCTTGTTTGGAGGTTCAACATGGATCAAATAAGGAAAAGCAAACTATAAAATAGAAATTTAGAGTTCGAGAAAAGACAAAAGAATGGGAAGCATGGGACTTCTACTTGAAACTTGGGGTTATTCCATTTTTTGTATTTTGGATTTTTTAGAGTGCAAATATGGATAACAAAATTGTTATTGTACTCAAAATGCAATGATGTAATCATTTGTTTAAGAGAGGTAGAATTCTTCACAAGAGGAAAACGGACCCCAAATGCTATTCTAATTTGATCGGCCAAGTTAACAAAGTAAGCCAGCCCAAACTAAGCCCATGAAAAATGATCCTAAGAAAAGAGAAAGGGCCTAAAAAAAAAAGCGGTTGTTGGTTAGCAAATGAAGCAAACTAAAATTAAAAAAAGAAAGACTAGATCAAAGTGGAATTAAAACTACAATTTCTATTAAAGAAAATGAATTTTCTATTAAAGAAAATGAGTATGCATAATGCAATTTAATAAAAAGAAAATATATTATTTTTTTGGGTTTTTCAAGCTTGGATACTAAAATGACAACCAAATACTAATTATAAAAGACTCACTAATTAAACTATCCTACTAAAATGCTGAAATGAACTATCAATTAGGAAAATGACCAAAGTATCCCCTTTAATACAAAATTAAGAATAGCAATTTAATCTAAATTAAAGTATACGAGCAAAAAATGGGTGTCTACAACGGGTATCTGACCGGACCATCCAAAACCAAACCCGGTCTAACTCGATTTGACCAAAAAATTCAACAAAACCAAATCTGCCCAATTCAAAACCGAAATTACTTGTGATCTGAAATGACCCGAATCCGAAATGAACCAAACCTGAAACGACTCAAACCCGAAATGACCTGAACCTGATTTGCCTGAGAGATTTTTACTCGAATTGGAATTACTTAATTTAAATTTTAAAAATTGTAATTCAAGTAAAATAATATAATAAATTATCGAACATTATATTTGATAATTTTAACTCAATTATAGGGGTGAGCAAGGGTCGTGGCAACCCAGAAAACCGACCGACCCGCTGCAATTCGGTCCAGGCGAGTCGGTGTGGTCGGTGTGAGCTTAGGTATAGTTGGTTTTCTCGGTCGGTGATCGATGCTGGAAGTGGAGAACCGAAACCGACAGTTTATAATAAATAAATATGTTTTTAATATTTATTATATATAATAAATAAATTTTAATTTATAAATTATAATATTTCATTTTAAATCAGAAAATATATATATTTTATATTTTGATTTTTCTCTCTCTCAAAACTCACTCCCCTCCCTCTCTCAGTCTATACTTCGTTGAAATTCCAGCTCCCTCAATCCTCTCTGGCTCTCCCTCTAAAAATAGCTAACAGAAAAGAAGAAAGTAGTAAAAAACAAGATTCCATAGATCTAAGCCCTCTCTCTTTCTTGCTTTGTTTCAGTTCTTCATGTAGGGAGGAACTACTTAGCATTATTTTCTTAGATCTCAACTACACTTACCCATTTCTTCTTTTCCTTTTTTAATTGGATTGAACCCAAGTAAGTTTCTTTTTTTGCTCCTTTGATGCTTGTTTTCAGAATACATCTATAGGTGTTCGTTGAAATTTCTTTTCTTCTAAGAATTTTGATCTATGGGTTTTGCATGTTCTTGTTGTATGGGTCAATCTCAATTTGCTATCTTTGCCTAGTAATAAACCCGCCAAAGCAACCACACTGATCTTGAGCGGTTTGCATCGATTTCTCTTCAAGTCATTCGGTGGGCAGTTTCATTTTTAAGTCGCCGGTGTAGTCTATTTCAGAGGTACTACCCGACCGACCAACCTAAAACCGACCATTTGCTCAGGCCTACTCATTTATACCACATCAAATCTTAATAAATAAATATGGCCAAATATCCAATTTGGGCCTAAACGTTTGCCAACTTGCTCAATTTGAGTTCAAACCTTTAAAACATAACAATTTGGGCCTAAACGTTTCCAAACCCAACTAATTTGGGCCTAATTTAGATAGAACTTTGGAGTTGAAGTCCACGCGCTGTTAGAAAGAAAAAAACGCGTTCAACTGGAATTTTTAGCCACCAATTTGAGTCTAAACCTTTCAAATTTGAGGCTAAACCTTTCAAAAGTTGACCAATTTGAGCCTAAAAACAGAAACGGTAATGGCGCGTGCGTTTCACAGCAAGAGCACCATCTAATTTAGGTTCAAATTGGTTGATTTTGAACGTTTAGACTCAATTTAGTGCACTTTAGAGCTTTAGACTCAAATTAATCAAGTTTGGAAAGGTTTAGACCCAAATTGGACATTTTGCCAATAAATATATAAAAAGTTAGAATAATATCACATTAAATTATACAATCAAATTAAGTGTGATCGGAATTGCACCTGAGCATTTGGCTTAATGGTAAGGTGCATGCTCCCTAAACCGTGAGGTCTCAGGTTCAACTCCCACCGTATTCAATGCATGTGGGTTTTATGTTGCTTTGTTAGTTTGTGTTTAATTGCTCTTGCAGATCAACAAAAAGGAAGGAATCAATGTTTTACGAAGGAGCTTGCTTCATTATTGATATCAGGGAGTTAGCCAGGAAGCTAATATTTGTGCTTATAGTTTTACTAAATTTGATTGTAATATGTTTGCTAGCTATGTGCGGTACGGGGCTTTACCCCCGATGTTTGTAATCCAGACTCTTTGATTGAATGAATCTATTACTCAAAAAAGTGTGATCGGCATTTGGAACACATACATAATAATACGGAAAAAAAATATAATAATAATAATAATAGTAATAATAATAATAGTAATAATAGTAATAGTAATAATAATAGTAATAGTAATAATAATAATAATAATAATAATAATAATAATAATAATAATAATAATAATAATAATAATAATAATAATAATAATAATAATAATAATAATAATAATAATAATAATAATAATAATAATAATAATAATAATAATAATAATAATAATTATAATAGTAATAATAATAATAATAATAATAGTAATAATAGTAATAATAGTAATAATAATACAACAGTCCCCCAAAATCACTGTTTATTTCACTGTTCATACACTCTCAATTCACTGTTTTTAATACTGCTCAATTTACCCATTCCCTGCGTGACACGCGTCAATTGATTTATGGGACCCGTCTCCCACCTCTTCCTCTTCACCAGGTTCTTTCTCTCTCTCATCCTCCAGAATTTTCTTTTCCCTGATTTCTCTAGAATCTCCTTCTGCCAAGCTCAAGCTCTCATGCGTTTTTCTCTCAATCTTTTGCTCTCACTTCTTTCCTTTTAGATATTTTCTTTCATTTTAAACCCTTCTTCTTCTTAATTCCTGGTGGCTCTCTCTCATCATCTTACGGTACGGTAATTTCATCTCTACATTTATTTCTTATATTACTCTTTTTTTTCTAAATTTTGATCGTTTTCCCTTCTGTTTTACTTCAACCTTTTCTAGATTTATTGGGTGGATTCATTGGAAGTTTATAGAGGGAGAGGTCTCTAGAAAATTTGGAAGTTTGACAAAATTTTGGAACTTTGAGAAAGACCCACGGGAGAGAGCAAAGGAGAAAGGGATGAGAGAGGAAAGGGAAGAGGCAATACTGAGTTTGTAGTTTTCAGAATGATAATCGGTATGTATGTCTTTTCGACTCGGTCCAAACACTCTCTTCTTTTCTAAATCTTTCTTAAAATTCCTTGATGGGTTTCTGTTATTCTTTTCTGTTTTAATTGATGCTGTCTGATTTCAACTTCCTTATTGTTGTAAGTCTTGGATTTTCTTTTCTTCATTCGAATACGTAATTACAAGCATGGAAAGAGATTTTCAATTGACCGAGTAGAATATTCTATTTGAGATGAGAAATAGAATTTTGCTTTTCCTACTATCTGGTTTTCAGCATGTGGGTTGGGTTTTTCATTTACTTTTATTTGTATAGATAGTTTTGTTTTTGTTCCTCATCCTTTGGTGTTATGGTTTTGGGAAATGCAGATGCTTTGT
Source organism: Corchorus olitorius (assembly GCA_001974825.2). Taxonomy (NCBI): domain Eukaryota; kingdom Viridiplantae; phylum Streptophyta; class Magnoliopsida; order Malvales; family Malvaceae; genus Corchorus; species Corchorus olitorius. The sequence continues at coordinate 19,087 of AWUE01018113.1, forward strand.
TTCAGCTAGCTATTATACGCAGATTAGAAGATACATGAGGTATTCTCATCATTTAATTCCTTCAAGCAGTGTAGTTTTATCTCAATGTTTTTTTTTTTGGTAATAAGTTTTATCTCAATGTGACTTTCTTTAAATTCTTTTTATAGCGAGCACCAGGGTTAATATGTTATATATTTTCTGCCCTTTGTCATTAGTATTATTATAATAATTATATATATTCGTCACATTTAAGTAGCGGCAAGCTGACTTTGTGGTTTCATAGTTGTCTGGTGTCATAACGTGCAAATCGTGAGACTTGAGTGCTAGACGCATTGGAAAGGAGTCGCCACAAATCTTTTTTATCTAGGTGTGATTGGCCACCTAATAAATTTGATTAACCATTTTAATTTGTTCTTAATGTTGAATTAAGTTCATTAATAATGATTAATCATTGGTCTTTGTTACTAAATTTTGGGTTCGAGAGTTCGATTACGTGTAGGGAAGGTATTAGCACCCCTACAACGCCTGCCAAAAAGATAATACCATTTTAATTAAACGTTAACCTCTTAGCCTTAATTATTACTTTTAGTCCTTTAAATTCATGATTGTTGATTTTACCTCTTTAATTAATATTGTCTTCAATTTCCTCACATTTTAACAAAAATTTGAGACAATTATCCTCAAGAGTATTCAAGAACTGATTAATTTCTCAAAGAGACTCCATCGTCGGAATTTAAATAATTACATTTACTTTGAAGCGTTTCTTAAAAAATATTTTACTTTGATTGAATATTTCCAAAGAACTACCACTTGTACATCCATTGGATTATTCTTATTCATTAACTTTATTGCAATTCTCATTTTTTAGTCTTTAAATTTTGATTACATCTTTTTATATATAGTCTCCCACAAATTGGCAAGACCCCTAATTATTATTATTTTATTTAATATTTTCCAAATCTCCCACAATTTGACAAGATTTAGAGAAATATTTTTTCATTATTATTTTTATCAACTTTATAATTTATTTATTTCTTAAAATATCTCCTAAACCTCCCACAATTTGGCAAGATTTAGAAAATATTCTCTTAAAATTTTTTATCAATTTTATCATGAAACCCTAATTATGCAAAATCCCCAAATTCCCCACAAGATTGGCAGAATTTGACGGATTTACCTAACCTAATCTAATGCATATAATTTTGCCGTTCACAGTTTATACTCTTGCGGGTCATGAGTAAAATTTTGATATTTTTAATATTTTGATAAGAGAACGGTTTTGATTTTTTGAGTTTATTTTGAACTAAACAAATAGCAATATAGGTGATGAGTATCCAAGTCCAAAATTGAGTATCCTAATTTTGTTTTTCAATGTTTGCATGTTTTTAATGATGGTTCACACGATTTTATGTTGGGCGTTATATATGTAGTTTTTGATAGATACAGGTCTTTATGAGAGGAAAGGAGCTGTGAAAATGGAAGAAGTACTTGGCCATATTAATGAGGTAATTTGCAGATAATTGAGTTCCAATTGCTTTTCTTAAATGTTGGCAGATGAATGTGAAATCGAGATATGTGGATTGTGTTAGGTCCAACTATCAGTTTATGTTATAATTCACGTCAATATCTCTATTCTATTCTATTCTTTCAATTGTCATCGTCAATTCTCTGCACCTAATCTTTCATGTTAAAAATTTAAGGCTTGGATAGAAGTAGAAGGCACTAAAAATGTTCGCGATAGGCTATGTTTGGGAGGTTGTAATTTATGGTTAGTAGACTGTAGAGGTTATGGTTTAGGAAGAATGCCTAGAAGAAGAATTAAACATCTCTTTGCTCAAAGAAATAGTTAGAAAGATCTTCCTATTAGCACACTATACTCATTGTAAATTTGAAATGATCCATGGAAAGATTTGACTATAAACACTACTCTACTGTTTTTTTGCAAAATTCATTAAAACTAGCATAGCTAGTTATGATAGGAACAGTTTTCTGCTAAATGAAAGGGAAACATGCATGTTGTTCTAGCTCCATGCCTATATGTTATTGAATATATTTAGTTGACAAAACTCTGGATAGAGTGGAAACCAGAATTGACATCAAAAAACTGTTACCATGATATAATAGAACAATATTAAAAGCTAAGGGGCCGTTTGGCATCGTTTTCGTTTTTCTTGGTTTTTTTTTTTTTTTTTGTTTCGTTTTGTTGCGTTATCAATTTTTTGAAAACAAAAATATGTTTGGATATACAATTTGGTTGTATGTTTTTAAATAAAAAAGTTTAAAAAATGAAAAAAAAAGCATGTGAGTTATTGTTAATCAATGTGCTTCTATGTTTTGGAACTGTTTTAGAAAAACATGAAAACACAAAATTTTTACTTCCACTTTTTTACAAAACACTACTTCTGTTTCCAAAATTTTTGGAAACGGAAACAGCCTGCCAAACATGTTTTCACTGTTTTGTTTCCAAAAATAGAAATTTGGCAACAGAAAATAAGAAACGGAAAGGATGCCAAACAAACTTAACATTGTCCTTTCAGCTTTCTTTAGCATTGCTCTAAAACCAAACCACAAAAACTCAACCCGTGCAATAGTGCGGGCCACCTTCTAATAATAATAATAATAATAATAATAATAATAATAATAATAAATCTTAACTGTGTTTACATGTTCATATGACATATTCTAAAAGATTTGAACCTTAAGTGTAAAATTAATTATTGTTTTGTTTAGTTAAATAAGTTTAAAGAAAATTAAAACCAACGGGGGGTTGGATCGAGTGGTAAGCGGCTTGTTCCAGTTTAAACGAGTCTCAGGTTCGAGACCTTACATATGCAGGCACCCTCGTTGGTAGAATCACCTACCAAACGTAGATACATGACGCGGGTCGAATCCAGATTAGTCAAAGCAAAACTCTGGCTACCGGCTGAAAAACAAAAAAAGTTTGAAAATAAATTAAAAGGATAAGAAGAATAGAAAAGAGCTTTACTCTTTGTATCTAATCACGTTTAACAAACCTTCATCTAGTCAGAGGTCATTGCATCAAGTTGTTATTCAATTTTTCATTCTTATATAATATATAGTATAAATATATATAATATATACTATATATATTTGTGCCGATTAAATAAAAAGACTTGAATCTCTAAAATTGAAATTATGTATACTTTACTTTGATCTTTAATTGAAGTTTTGAAACTTGAAGGTATAGAACTTAAAACTATAGATAATTTGTGTGATTAATGTCAAATTTAATGAATCAATATGGAAAGGCTAATTTTCTTTAATTTCTATAGTAAAAATTTAATATGGAGTTATCGAACAAATGCCACAAAAAGAGGGTTAGTTGAAAGAGTATAAAATAAAAATATTGTTATAGACCCTTCTTAAAGTAAAATAATAAATTTCTTATTATAATTATAATTTAAACAAAGAGTTTTATTAATAAAAAATTATAAGAATAGAAATAGAAAATTGATTTAAAATTCCAAAAACGCAAACTTGAATGACTTGAATCGAATTTGAAACCCGAAAATGACCCAACTATTCAACCCGAAAAATGATCTGAAACGATTTGAATCCGAAAAGACCCGAACCTGAAAACTCGAGGCTCAAACTCGAAGGTGTCTGAACCATATGACCCGAAAAGAACCAAACCAAAATTGACCTAAACCCGAATGACCCGACATTTGAGTGATCCAAACCCAACCCAACCCAACCCGAAACCAAATATTAACTGAATCCATATGACCTGAAATTTCTTTAACCGGAAATCGATCCAACCCAAATCCAACCCAACCCGCCCATTTACCAATTCTATTTTTATGTGTAATAAAAAATGGCTTATGTATCAAAGTTCACCCCAAATTATCAACATATTGACAATTTGCACCCCAAATTTTAATTTGACGAATGTGGTACCCAAACTATCAATTTTGGACAATAACACCAAAAATTGGTAGATTTTTAACACATGGTACCCAAGTCGTTTGATACGTGGCAATTACATCCAATTTTGGGTGCTAATTGTCCAAAATAAACAGATTGGGTAACACTGGCAAAAATAAAGTTTATGATGCAAATTGTCCATTTGTTGATAGTTTGGGGGTGCACTTTGATATTTAAGGCAATAAAAAATCTTACAGAATGCCAAAAACACCCTCTCATTGAAGAAAGACTATCATTTTTCATTTGTTGTGTGTATCTCTGTTAGTGGCCAATATGTTATTGGTCCCAAATTTCACAAAGGCCCATAGTTTTACATAAACATTTGTCCATATTCTAGTCCAAATTCAATAAATACCAAGCCCAGTAGCACAATTAAGCCCAAAAACACTTAAAAAGCCCTATAATTTCTATTTAAACCCCATTATTTTACTTTTGAAACCACAAAAATATTGTTTCTTCTTCCCTACAAGAAAGAGCCACAATGCCACAAAGCTTTGCAGCAACAAAGCTCAATGTTCAATGACAAACTACCACCACGGTTGCCGTAAAGCATTGCTGCAACCTTCTAAAACGCCATGATGGGAAATGACTCTCCCTTTTTTTGGCCACCATCGAGCAAGGTAACTCCACCAACAACGAACGTCCCAATCCTGAAATGCAAATTAGCCTTTGAAAGAGGAGGTTTCTCAGCCAATAACAAAGTTGGTGCCATCAAATGTGGTAAATCCTCCATGGTCTACTTACAATTAATTCCGAGTGACTTTACGAATGAGGCAACCCTCATATGGCATTCACCAAGTCACAACTTTTCTCAAAATCAATAGGGCGATTACGGTCGGGGTAGTCTATTTGTTAGCCGACTCTCACCTAGTCCCTGCCACGAAGCCAGGCCTAAGCCACCATGGCTCTCCACAATGCCGAAAAGCAAGGTTCAAACTAAGCTTCGTCCTCAACTTACGATATGGAGCACGATTTCATCATTCTCAGTAGTACCCTTTCTATATGGCCTTTTGTTGAGACTCTAATGCAAGGGGTCCTCTGCTAAGATTTCATTGCCAGGGGTTCTTTGCTGACGCTTGGACCCACTGCTGAATGCCCTAACACCAATGGTTACTACCGGGGAACACGTATGTGATGCCCCTTCAAGTGGTCGTTACAAATTGAGGTACACCAAGAAATAAAATTTATAATCCTCATAGACTCAAGTGCTATTCAAATGGGTAAGACAGGGCAAGCAAGGGTAGTATCCCCAGAGAAGGTTGTCAACCAAAGGAACCCATCCTTCACACTAAGCAAACAATTAGGTAGCACTGAATAATTAAAGTAAATAAAAGAGCAATTAGAAAGCAATATAGCAAATTAGGCAATCGGCTAGGTTGTAAATCACTATAAAAGAGCATACTTCTTCTTTCATCCCAAAATGTAAGAAATCTATCATGTGTAATGGGTCCTCAACATAAAAGATAACAAGCAAATAAACATGCATACACCTTGGCTGGATATCAGATTAAAACTCTTCGCAAACGGGAAATCACAACTTGTCACTGGGAAGGTCTTTGCGGTAGCTAATAGTTATGCACCAACTCCAAGTTCTTTACCTATGTAAGGTGGATTTCACCTAGTTATCGACATTGCATCTCCCTTCTAAGCTACATAGATTCATTAGAAAGCGTCCCTCCATATAGATAGATAAGGCATAAAGAACATCGAACATTAACCAAGCTATTAACTACTCCCTCTATCCCATATAAGTCCATTTTAATTATATTACAAAGTTTAAGAAAAATAGTTAAAACTCTAACTTCTATAAACTTTTATCTTCTCTTTCCAAGTTTGCCCATCTTCTCTCTCCCCCCACTAAGTCTCTGTTCTCCCACTTACTCCCTCATAGTCAATAGATGTATTAAATTCCAACTAAATTTCTACTACCACTAACAAGGGTAACTTAGATAACTTAGGTAAAAGTTACATTGGGTTTTAAAAAGGGACTTATAATTTGGGATAAAAAAGTTCCTAGAAGGGGCCTTATAATATGGGACAGAGGGAGTATAACATATCACTCTAGATTTATGTAAAGTCGTAACCCATAGAAAGATAAATATGAGATAGCAGTGAACCATATAACTCTGTAGTATGCTATATAATCAAGATAAATGAGGTTCTCAGATAATCATACGCAGCAGAAAGTTTATAATACAATCATATTTACCACTTGAATTAGATCTAATCAACTATACTCATTAGAAAGCATGTTGTATAATCAATAGATAGAAATCGACTATAGCTTATCAAACAATCATATGGATGGTGCGCAACACCCATACAATCATAAGATAAACATGAGATGAAGAACATAGAATCGGATTTGAATGTATCATACATAAGAACTTGAATTAAGAACAAAGTCTCGCCATTACACAATGAATAGAAATCTACATGGGAGAGAAAAGAAGTATAAGAGAACTACTCACTCATGAGATTGAGTGAAAGCTCCATTCTTCTAAGGTTTGCGGCTAAATTAACAAGCAAATGAATTACAATGCTAAGCATAAAGTGTTCGACGGCTAGCTATGCTTAGGTTGAGAGAATACAAGAGTATTTATAGGCAAAGTAGAGCTAGGGTTAGTTAAGGAGTGCAAATGACCTGAATATCCTTGAGGTGGCCGGCCTTCTTGAGCAAGTAGTAAGATGTGTGTCCTCATGTAGTCACATGACTCCCCACATCTAGTGCTTGGATGGTCTAAGCTATGAAGCAGAGGTATAAATCCCCATATGAGCACATATGGTTTCCTATGTTTCACTTGTGTCGACTTGGACTTGGCACCATTTTGAAGAAAAAAAAAAATCCTAGGATCTTTTCCGCTCAGATGCCATGACAAAATGAAGAGCAGTTGCCAAAACTGAAGCTTCAATTAGCTCTGAAATCAAGGAGCTAAATTAAAGGTATAAGTCTAACAAGGATCAGAAACATGGAAACTAAATTACAATTAATAGAAAATCAACAATTAATAAGAAATCAATCAATAGAAAATCAACAATAAATAAGAAATCAATCATTAGAAAATCAACAATTAAGAAGAAATCATTCCTCTAATAGTTATTATCCCTAATAATTTATTTCCATTTTTTTAGGGTCAACTGACTAATTAGTAGAAACAAACTAGTGAAAATACAGTTAGTGAAGTGTAATTACGGTTTTGGGGTAGTTTATGTGGTATCAATTTTGCCACGTCATTGCCCTTACCTAATTTACTGTTAACATTTGTTGAAACTTTCTCCTGCGTGTCCCATTTTCCTCGCTTTCGCTCCACTTAGCAAAGTTGCTGGATTTCTGGGATTTACAAACCCTTCAAGCATCTCACCCATGACACATGTCCCATTACTCTGTCAATTTGTCTCCATTTTCTCATTTCTTTCTTTCTCTCCGGACCTCAAATCTGACGTTGGGAAAATTTATGTTCGATTTGATAAAATTACAGATCCCTTGACTCCTATCTGTCTCCACTCTGATAGGAACCCAATTGTTGGGATTGATAGAATATAGAAGGGGTGAGAAATTAGAGAGAAAGAGATGAGAAATCAGAAATCTTGGCCGAGGCCAAGCCTAAAGAAAGGGGAGAGAAAATGGAGATTTTCCTTAATATTCTTCTTAGTTCTTTTCTTCCTGATGCATTACAAATATATAGCTAAGGAATATAAACTGGGCCTAAAACATTCATGGGCTAGGTAAGACTATTATAAAATCAAGCAAATAACTACTAGCATGGCTATGTGGCTCTTGGGTCTGGCTCATCACTTAACCACACGGGCTACCGGTAACCTTGCACGTATCATTGCATACCCCTTTACGACAACCTTGTCCTCAAGGTTGAAGGCATTAAAAGCAACACTACAGTAGGTTCCAAGGCCTTTCCGAATTCGATGCCGGTAAGCTTGGGACTGTATCTTCTTCTGCTGCAGGGATCTTGCTATAGTTGATGTCGCATACGGCTTCAGACTTATATGAATCGCAGTAGCTACTTGCCATACCAATTGGCCAAGAGCTTCGCAAATTGCTTGAACGTCAAACCATACTATTTGTCTAACAGCTAAAATCATAACTAACCACCCTGGCTGCCTTCCTTTTACATTCCACCCTTGCTTAGTCTGCTTAGGTTGGGTAAAACAAACTATAAAATCCCAATGGATGAAGTTGAACTGTACCGACTGGTTGAACTGTACTGACCGAGGAAACCAACATGTAAGAAGAACACCATGACAAGTAACACCAACACACCGTAATTCATTTGATTGAATTCCCAAGGAATTTTTCTTCTTGAACATATGAAAAGCTTTGCCATATGAGCTATGATGAACACATGCTGTAATCAAAACACTCCAAGCAACCCCCAATTGTTCATTCATAGCATTTAACATCCTTAGAGCTTGCAATATTGATGAACAACCACAAAAAGAAACAAACATCTTGGTAGTTGAAACCAATGACATGCTAGAAATACAAGCTAATGTAGGAATTTGAGCAAACAACTTCTTAGCAATTATGAATCCAGATGGTTGATCAAAGAAAATTCCAGGCCGAAAGCCTATGAAGACCAAAGGGTGTTTCTCCTTGATTTTACTCAAGCTATGCCTATCATCATTAGCTACAGCAACTAAGAAATCCACAACATCCTTTTGTATCTCTACAACATTACTTTGCCAACTATGTATAAATCACAATGTATTTGCAACAACAGATTCCAAATAAATTGAAGTGCCTATGAAATCGATATCCGTAGATTGCGCAATAATCATTACCTGTTGTGGCTCAATGAATTTAGCTGTGGCTTTCACACGCTGCTCTGCTAGAAAGTGATCTTGCATTTTGTAAACTGAAGTTATGTGACAAAATATACCTGGTTCGGGCATTTTGTCAAATAGTTGAATTGCACAACTGTTGACTGTATTCTCTTCAAGAAAAGCAAATCCCCCTGGACGAAATCCGATGAAAACATCCAAAGGCAGAGCCACCATGGCTTGCGGCAACCCTCTAACGCGAGCCCTTGGATCCTTGCATCCCTCGGGCACTAAAACACTAGGCGATTTTGCGGTTACAGCCTTGATTGGAAACGTTTGCGGAAACTCCAGGTGGGTATTGTCGAGGAGTTTAATTTGCTCTCCATTCTCCATCATTGTAGTGTCCAATGGTTCACCCTCCGTGGTGGTAGATTCTTCTGCTTCTTCCTCATAAGCAGCGGCCAAGGTCTCAAGAGAGAGACCTATTCGATCAAAGATAACGCCAAGGTCGCTTTTGGCGGGGGAAATTGAAGCAGAACTCTGTGAGGATTTTTCCCTCTCTTCAATGGTAGTGGAAGGACCCCATAATTCATCAACGTTTGCAAACTGCAGATCCAGTAAACAACAACCATCATAAATATGGTGACCATGAAGAGAAGCTTGAACCGTGATAGCACTTTGACGCAATTGATATTGAAGCAGGGCTTGAATTTCATCGGTCTCTTGAAATATGATTACCACACCAATCCATAAGGTGAAAAAATTTGGTGTAGCACTTCATCGGTGTGGGGATATAGAACATCGAAAACCTTGACAAGCAGTGTCCGAGACTCATCCATGGAGGGCGTCACTAAAACACTAGGCGATTTTGCGGTTACAGCCTTGATTGGAAACGTTTGCGGAAACTCCAGGTGGGTATTGTCGAGGAGTTTAATTTGCTCTCCATTCTCCATCATTGTAGTGTCCAATGGTTCACCCTCCGTGGTGGTAGATTCTTCTGCTTCTTCCTCATAAGCAGCCGCCAAGGTCTCAAGAGAGAGACCTATTCGATCAAAGATAACGCCAAGGTCGCTTTTGGCGGGGGAAATTGAAGCAGAACTCTGTGAGGATTTTTCCCTCTCTTCAATGTTAGTGGAAGGACCCCATAATTCATCAACGTTTGCAAACTGCAGATCCAGTAAACAACAACCATCATAAATATGGTGACCATGAAGAGAAGCTTGAACCGTGATAGCACTTTGACGCAATTGATATTGAAGCAGAGCTTGAATTTCATTGGTCTCTTGAAATATGATTACCATTTCCACCAATCCATAAGGTGAAAAAATTTGGTGTAGCACTTCATCGGTGTGGGGATATAGAACATCAGAAACCTTGACAAGCAGTGTCCGACACTCATCCATGGAGGGCGTAAGTCCAATGAAAGCACCAATGATAGGAACCCAATTGCTGGGATTGATAGAATATAGAAGGGGGTGAGAAATTAGAGAGAAAGAGATGAGAAATCAGAAATCTTGGCCGAGGCCAAGACTAAAGAAAGGGGAGAGAAAACATAGATTTTCCTTAATATTCTTCTTAGTTCTTTTCTTCCCGATGCATTACAAATATATAGCTAAGTAATATAAACTGGGCCTAAAACATTCATGGGCAAGGTAAGACTATTATAAAATCAAGCAAATAACTACTAGCATGGCTATGTGGCTCTTGGGTCTGGCTCATCACTTAACCACACGGGCTACCGGTAACCTTGCACGTATCACACTCTCTCCCGTCCCTTCTTCTAGAGGCTTCTTCATTTTTTCCCCTACTCTATTGTTTTTCATTCTTTCTTCTTCATTCTTTTTTTCTCTGCTTTCTCTTCTTTTTGTGCCTGGGTTCATCTGTTCCTCTCTTCATGTATGTTTATTGCATCGTTCTCATCTTCAATTTCGGCTCTTTAAGTTTTTACATTACTGTCTTCTCTGTGGGCTCGACAAGATTGAGCTCATGTGGGAGAGTTGCAGGGTTTTGTTCGTTTATATTTTCTCCCTTAATTTCTGTTATCTCACATGATATCCAATTTGTAATTTTGTTTCTATGTCTTTATTTCAATATCTTTGTTCCTATTTTGTTTTCACCATGTCTTTGCTCATTTATGATTTATTTTCTTTATTTGTTGGCTGATGGGCGATTTCTGATTTCATGTGTGTTTGTTTCTTCCAACTTCTTTGTTGTTCTTTTCTTTCTCTCTCTGTTGGGTTTGTTTGATATATTGGGTTTTATACAGGTTGTAATTATTTTATTTTGGGTTTTCTACACCTGTTCATGATTTCTAATCGAGGTTCCTTTTTTGAGTTATTGAAGCTTTCTGGAGTCTTCTTCTCTACTTACCTGAGTATTTCCACTGGGCACAACAGTGGAAGAAACTTTCTCCTGAAAGGTATACATCTGCTTTTTTTTTTTTTCCCTCTTTCAGTAACAAAAATTGTTTTTTATTAGTTTTATTCCTAATTTGCTCTTACTTTGATTAATAGGGCCTATTCAACTTAGACCGGCACTCACATAAATGAAAATGAGCCTTTATTAACAGGTATTATGCATTCTACCTAATGGAATGTTCCTTTCATTCGTTGATATAAATTTGACTTGAGTTTCATTATCATGATTGTTTTATCATTATCATAAGTGTTTTACCATAGATGCTGTTGGGTTGGTGTTATGTGTGATTGAAGTTACTCATATCCGTCTCAAGGATTATGATGAATTGGTTGATCAGATAGATGCTATCATTAGATTGTTGAGGTGCCTTATTTCCAGAATCACTTTCTTTATTGTTTCAGTATATATGGCATGTTTATAGTTGTTAATTTCCGATCATTTTGGTCGTAAATAATGATAGTATCTCTCCATTTCAGCGGGGATGAATTGAGTTATTACTTTATGGAGACACCATATTAAAAAGTTGGACACAGATTATGTCCTTAAGCTTGAAAGAAAACCTCTAATGGTTATAGCAGCAGCTATTGTCAAGGCAGGCTTATTCAGGTTTTTTCCCCCTTCATTTTTTCATTCTCTCAACGTTCATCTAAATTATTCTTTGCTTTATTTTATCAAGTCCTGATTTCTTTTTTATGAACTTTCATAGATAACAAGCATCTTTCATGCTCTTCTACAACCATGATTTACATTGATCCAAATATTAAGGAAACATCTCAAATAAAAAAGATGTGATTTTTCTCACAAATATTTCTTGAGTTCATTTTATAATAGATAATTGTTGCAATATTCATCAACAGATTTTCATGGGATATGACACCAGTTGAACCCATCAGAATTGGAGAGGGTGAAGCATTGCAGGCATTAGTTGGTGCGGTCCGTACGGAAGAAGCTGTTGTCGATGATCTCATTTACAAGAACCTATCTGATATCAAGGTCAATTCATTCTATTCATTCAATTGTTTTTTTCCTTATGTTATCTCAATTATGAAAAATCATGGTCATTTGTATGCAAGGCCAAAAGTTCAAAGTAGAGGCCAAAATTTTGTCTATAGGTGTGAAGAATGGATGGTTCTATGAAATTTGCAGTAAACTTGGAGAGAAGATTATGAAGAAGAATTTTTGTGGTTTTACCTATAGTATACATGGAACTGTCGCTCCAAAGTTTGTGTGAGTATTTCTTTCTGCCACTCCTGATTCAGTCACTACCAATTTATGTTGTTTCATGTCTGATCCTTTTTGCTAATTTGCGACCTATCTATTACTTGTGAAATTGTTTGTGTAAACAGAACCCACATAAATTTGCTTATTCGAGATCATACAGGAAGAATCATGGTCACAGCTTTTGGCCCATTAGTAGAGAGTTTGCTTGGTTTGAAACCAGCTGAGTTCATGATTACAGAGGAGACAAGTTCACATCCCACAAAGGAATCAAGCTCTTTATACTAGATAAAGCATGCAACAAAACTCCAATCACAAAGAATATGGTTTACACAGAATTTTTGAAGACATCAAACAACATTGACAGATACGTCACATCTTTTTGATGATGAGGTAAACATAAATCAGATTCTTATTCACCTTATTGCTCTCTATGCTATTTAAAAAATTTGAAATTGATGACATAACTCATTACTTCCAGGAATATATTCAACAAAATACGACTAAAATTTTAGTCCTCTTAATGCTGACAACAGGTAAAAACAGGACATACAGATTATTTCTTTACCTTTTGCCGATTGCATTTTCCATACCAGAAACTATATGTTTCAAAATACCTACTTGAGAAGAATTAAAGAATGATTTTTGGTACAGGTACTGACAATATCATAAACTTTACCAGGTCAACTGCATGGGGCAAAGTCAATTGAAACTTAGTTTTCATCTTCTTTAATTTGAAGCCAATCAAAGATAAATTCAATGCAAACAATGTTGCCGCTTAAAACTCCTGATAAATTTTGAGAAGATATTCCTGTTCCATATATTCAAGACATGCTATGCATATTTTGGTTTTACATCCTCTTCTATGTTCAATACGTTGTATGCATATTTTGTTATTATCAGCACTTTATGCAATATATATATTTATATAAACTCATTGAATCATCTCTGTAAGTTTTTTTGGCACAAAATCTATTTAAGTTTTATACATGTCAATTCCATATGGACCATATCTACATAGCCAATATTTTTGCACAGCATCGCGCGCGCGGGCGAGTATCTAGTTACTAGTAGAAACTATAATTAACTCAAAGATTGAAATCCGCGTGTTATTAATTTGATTGGAAAATTGTCAGGGAACTTTCTCTTGGTATTTACGCCATGGTCATAAGTCTCCGTTCCCTGAAGAAAACATACAAATAATACTGCAAAAGCTCCCAATTGATTTCCGGAAATTCTAATGCGAAATTGATTGATTCATGATTCGTGGAAGCAAGAGAGAAGCAATGGCCATGTCAGGGCTTATCCAAGACGTCATCTCCGATATTCTCCTATGCTTACCAGAGAAATCTCTTGTAATGCGATCCGTGGTTCATGCAATGGCTTGGTTTTGTTGGAACATTATGGTCCTGATAATTCTCTTGGATTTTTCCTTGTGGAGGATACCACTTGTCAATCCCTTTTATAAAAATAATTAAAATTACTTATCCAGATAATTGTTTGTGTTTTTAGTTTGGTCTCCAATTCATGGAAAAAGCTATGAGATTGTTACCTTTGATATGTCAAAACAAGAGTTTCTCCCAATTCTCCAAATTCAACCACAAATTACTTCCAACGCTGCCGGCGCTACAATTGTATTATACAGGGCACATGTTGGTTTGGGAAGCAAGAATAATTGAGTTGTTTGACATGGTCAAGAATGGAGATTGCTTTGCTTTCAAATCACGGTATGGCTCTGTTGATCTTATTCCCATATCAGAAAATGAAGATTTCATTTCAGTGATGTTTCAATGAAAATTTTGGAGTTATCAAAGGATGGTAACAATATTTGTTTTACACTACTGGTATTACAGCTGGAAATATTGTGTTTGGGTAACCTGTTAGAAAATTTCTGAAAACTAAGAGTAAGAAAGAAACTTTGAGGAACCAAGTTTTCTTAAATACAATATTGTTTGACTATTTCAATCAAGTTGTAATTGGGATACAACAAAGCCACTTAAAAACATCCAGAAAGAAGTAAAATTATTGGTTTATAGGACGTGATCAGAGTCATCTCTTCAAGGTAAACTGTTCGTCAACAGATATCTTTTAAAACATACAGAAAGAAGTAAAATTATTGGTTTATAGGACGTGATCAGAGACATCTCTTCAAGGTAAACTGTTCGTCAACAGATATCTTTTAAACTTGAAAAACTATATTTACAGTTTTGACAGTTTATTATATTTAAAAAATGCCTCTTATCCGAAAATACTTATTGGAACCAAAAAATTAAAGACTTAGTAAAAATCCTAAGTCATTTAAGAGCCCAAGGCCCAAGCGCCCATCTTTTGTATTAATTGGGCTCATTAGTAGGAGAATCAAGTCCAAATAACTTAAAACTCCCACTTAGTCCATGGTATCCAAAGATAAGTCTTTAACCATCTTTCCCTTTATAAAGAGTTTGCTTTTGTATTTCCTTAGCAATGTGGGATAAACACGACTTCAAACAACAAACTATATATCATGACCTTGAAAAGAAAAGTTTTCAGAGTCTCAACCATCTTGGTTTGCCTCTATTTGATAATGTCATATGTTGCTCGGAAAGTCTTGTTCCTCTTGGTGCTGCTGATATGTGGTATGATAATGTTGAGAAGAATATATATGGGACATGATGAGGAGCTTGCTTCACTCACTATAGCTAATTCAGCCACCACTTGCAGCAGATCATTTACATACTCAATTAAACAACTAATTTATAAGTCTTTCTTTCATGTTTATTTTATATTTAAACAAGTAATTTATTAACTTTTTTTTCTAATGTTTATTTATATTTACAAGTCTTTGTTGCATTGGATCGTATATGCTAATCTTTTTACATGTTTAGATTTACAATTTTGTTCTTCTTTTTTTGAAGTGTTACTCTTTTTTTACATGTTTGTTGTACTATTTTTTAAATGGAAGAAAGATTTTTCCCTCTTAAATGTAGTATTGGAAAGAGCTGTGTATTGGCAGAAAGGATTCAAATCTGTTAGATAAGGCTAACACTAGTGGTAAAACTAACACACTATTAGCTTACGATAAAGCCCCTAACTAATCTGTTTGTTAAGGTTATCATTGTCATGATCTTGTGTCTATTTGACTATACTCTTGTATATCCAATACAGCCATAAGTTAATACATACATCTACATAAGTTAATACAAACACAGAGGAACGTTATTCTTCCTCCTTCAATTACCTGATATCTCACTATTTTATATATTGTGTCAAGAGCCCTTCTCTAACGAGACTCTTCAATTTTTTTTCCTACCTTCCATGGCTACAACCACTCAAATTACTACTACCTCTCAACCTGCATTGCTTACTATCAATGCAATATCTCAACTACCTATCAAGCTCAGCCCTACCAACTTCCCTTCATGCCGGGCTCAATTCACATCTCTTCTTTCTGGTCACAAACTCACTGGTTTTATTGATGGAACCAATCCATAGCCCCCTCAACAGGTCACCTCAACTACAATTCCACCTATAGCCTACTAGCATTGGCAGCAACAAGACCGATTACTTCTTCATGCAATTATTGCATCTGACACTGAATCAATGGTTCCAAGCTTTGCTTCATGTACTACATCTACCTCTGCATGGAAGAACATTTAGACCATGTATGCTAACAAGAAGGGGAGGATCTTGACATATTAAATATATATATATATATATATGCATGTATAATAAAGTGTCAACGATGGTCCGCCCCTGCTAACAAGTCTAGATCTCGCATGATGCATTTGAACTGCTTGACAAAATGGTTGAGTATAATGTTCTTCAGAGACAGAGCACACTTGAGATTATCATTCCATCAACCAACCTTGCTCAAAGATCTTATTCAGTGGCGTAGACACCTATAGCCAAGTGGGTTCAATTGAACCCATTTAAATTTTAATTTCTTCAAACATATATATAGACTATTTAAGGTAAAATAAAATTGATATATTGACCCCATTATTTAGAAAGTTTGTAGATTTTGACCCTACTAAAAAAAATAAAATCATAATATTGACCCCACTAAAACTAAAAATTGAGAATCAACATATATAATAAAGGTTATTTAGTAATTTGAGTTTAATATGTAATAGGGCAAGGATCCTCTCCACTAGTGGAGAGATCCACTAGTGGGTTATTTGGTGTTGCTATTGCTTTTTTCTTTTGAGCTAAAAAGAGGTTTTATTATCTATACACACAATGGTAAATCAACTTTAGAGTAAACTACAATAGAAGTTTATAAAGGATCTGAACCCATTTAGCCGAAATCCTGGGTACGCCACTGATCTTATCCTTCAAACTTTGAGAAGGGTAGGCAAGGCACTAGAAGCAATTCACCAAGAAACCATTCAATCCTAGGCTCATTTGTCAATTCTGTGACAAATCTGGACACTCGGCAAAAAAATGCTACAAAATCAGGCCAAAACAAGGATAACCCTCGGCTCACTACTTTGCTTACAAGCCAAATTGGATCATGGACACTGAAGAATCACATCATGTGATTGTAGACATGAAGAACTTGAACTTATAAGAGAAATATGGGGGTCCTGATAAGCTTTTCATTGGAGATGACACCGGTCTTCCAATTACACATATTGGTTCAATTTCCTTGTGTTTATACCTCAATTTACAATTGATGGTAAATTGGTCTCTGCATAAGTGATAATGCATAATTTACATAATTATTGGTGTTAATTTTGGTGTTTATCTTATCAATTTTGATTATTTTGTGCTTAATTTCCTTTGATTTTGTTTCTTAGGCTTAATTGGAGATTTAATGAAGAAAAATGACCAAATTGAAGGAAAATAGAAGTTGGAAGCATTAAAGAGGAATTTGGCCAAGTCAAATAAAAGAAGAAAATTCACGTGAAGAATCTGATGTAGCCCTTATGATTGAGCCAAAAACAATCTTATTTTTATAGCTATTTTCTTATAATTTTGGATGAATTTATACTCTAATATTTTTTATTTTGTTAATGTCGTAACGTGCGGGTCCGGGAACCCTATCGCTCCGACTTAAACAACAGGAGTCGCCACTAACCAAAATTCCTAGGTGTGAGTAGTCACCTATTGACCATCTAAACCTAATTAGGACCAATGCTTGGCAATGGACCAGACTAAGCCTAAAGGTCCAGTCTTCCAACCTAAGTCTAAGTTCGGGAATCCATTACGTTCAGAGAAGGATTAACACCCCTGAGACGACCATCAAACGACGGTACCATTAGTCTAACCAGATTCTATGTGGGTCAAAATGAAATTGGTTGATTTTATCCTAATCTTGTTTATTAAGAAAATTATTAAAATAAATATGTAAAAAAGGGTAATAGATAAATAGGAAAATAAGTTTAAAAAAATAAAATAATAATAAAAAAGATAAATAGGTATAGAGATAAATAGATAAATAGATACAGAGAATAATAAATAAATAGGTAGCTAAAATAATAATAATAATAAATAAATAGATAATAGCTAAATTAATAAATAAAAAGATAAATAGTAAATAAATAGATAATAATTAAATTAATAAATAAAAAGATGAATAGTAAATAAGTAGATAATAGTTAAAAATAAATAAAAAGATAAATAGTAAATAAATAGTTAATAGTTAAGAATAAATAAATAGATAAATAGTAAATAAATATATAATAGTAAATAAATAGATAAATAGTTAAAAAAAATAAAATAAATAGTGAATAAATAATAAAAAAAATCATTTTTTTGTGTCTTTTCTCTAATTAATGCATGTATGCAAATGATGAATGCAAAATCAAAATTATTATACCAATTCACGTAGTCTTGGGTTATTGAAAATTCTTTTCGAGATATATGCACGGAACTCCGAAGCATCCCGAAAGAACATTCTCATCCTCAGAGACATTCAACGAGTCTCGAAAATTCGATCACTCGTGAAAGCCCCTTCTTTGGAAGACTATGATTATTGGTTGTTTAGTGGCATGACAATTAATAAATCACATATAAATTAAAATGCATAATTAAACATGAATGCATATGACCTAATCCTAATTTGGTTTTAATTAAAAGAAAATTAAATCTAATTAAAATTGAAATATAATGAATTATTGAGCAATTGAAACTAATTCTAAGTTAATTATGAAATTAGACCATTAAATTAACCAATTATAACCCTAATTGTATGAATTAAAATTAAACAAACCCTTAATTGCATGAAAAACAAACTGTTGCATACCCAAACGAATGAATTAAGAAAAACAGTAGCCAAATCGCATGAATCTCAAATTAGATTAAATATATAGAACTAAAATAAACAAAATTAAAAACAATAGGACCTAATTGTACAAATCTCAGGGACCTAGATGAAAACGGGATGAACTTGGTGTCTTTATATGTATCACATAACAATTTAAAGGTCTTGATTGCATTAAAATAGAAACCAAAATTAGCACACAAGAAAACAGATTACCAAATCGCAAAGAATTATAATCAGTTACCTAAATCTAGAATAAAACAAAACAAAAAAACAAATAAAGCAAATTGAAACATACCAACTGATGGAATCAACGAAACAATTGAAGGAAGAAAAAAGAAATTGATTTCCTCTACTATTCACGGGCTCTAGGAAGACGTGCTTGCTTTTCCTTTCTTTAACAATTATTTCACAAGATCAAAAGTTCTTTTTGCTCTCAATTTTTCAAACCCTCTGTTCACTCTTTTATTTTTTCTTCCGCCAAACCTCTTTTTCTCTCCAAAAAAAAAAGATTTCGGCTCTCAATTTTTTTTCCTCAAAAAAAAACCTCTCTAATCCTAGGATTTCTTAGCCTTTTATATTACTCATTGAGGCATTCCCTTTTAGGTTTGGACTCAATTTACATGAAAAGAAATAAGCCCACTTACATAAACCCATAATATTAAAGTATGAGCCTTATCTTAGACTAAGAATAATGGGCTTGTCCCAAAAAAGAATAAACCCAAATTTTTAGTGTCTACAGCTGCCCCTCTTTGTGGACTTTCTGAGAATCTTGAAAGACGTAAAGGCGTTCTTTTCGTATTTCTGGAAGAACAGGGAGTACACAAAGACGTAGACACTGTTGCGTTTGAACTTTTTCTTCTTTCGCTCCTTCAAGCTTCAAACTTGAACTTCTTAAATAACCGCACTGGATCATTTAAGATGCAACCTCGATCACGGAAACTTTTCTTGGAGTGACCATACTGGATCAAATTGGAGATCAACTCTGATCATCAAAAACTTCTTGAACGAGCACACTGGATCATCTGGAGATCAACTCTGATCTTCGAAAACTTCTTCGAATGACCGCACTGGATCATTTGAGGATCAACTCTGATCATTGAAAACTTCTTGGAATGACCGCACTGGATCATCTGAGTATCAACTCTAATCATTATAAACTTCTTGGAATGACCACACTGGATCATTTGAGGATCAACTCTGACCATTGAAAACTTCTTGGAATGATCGCACTGGATCATCTGAGGATCAACTCTGATAAATCAAAACTTCTTGGAATGACCGCACTGGATCATCTGAGGATGAACTTTCTACAAAAGACAGCACTGGATCACTTTGAACACCTGTTTCTTAAAACAAATCATGCTTTGATGAAAGTTAAGATGTATGATTATGCAAGTGCAATGACAATGTATACTGATATAATACTAAATGTTGTTCATGATATGCGTTTGAATTCCCTTTGGTTAAAGGTTCCCATTTTACTGCATTACTTTCTACTGCTCATCGTAATCGTCTGCTTGCCCCTGATTCCTTTGTTTTCCTTTTCCCTCACCTTGCCCCCCAGCCCATTTCTTTTGCATTTCCTGTTCTAACTATCAAACCATAGTTGTGGAATTCCTTTCCCTTTTCTCTTTTTGCCCCAAATGAACATTTGTTCCTTTTATCCCATAATTGAATTTATTATTGAAACTGAACAATTCCATGCAAGTTTTTGATGATTTTAAAAGAAAACCTATGCTAACCTTTCATGAGATGCAATCAGAAAGAAACAATCATGATTGAAGGGAAAATATATTTCATTAATAAGCAAGGAAATACATATACAATAAAGCTGATGTACAGAGAAAGATTCCATACATAAACATAACAAAGAAATTATAGAAAGATAGAACCTCATGACGATGAATACTCCGACGACTATAGAGACATGCCAAGGATTCCGAATTTCAGTGTTGTTGTTCCCAACTCAGTCTGGACCAGAACCTCACCCTTTTGACCTTAAGAAATTCTCTTTTGAATCTCTTTTTTCTGCCAACTATATCTTTCCATGCTTTACTTGAGCCGCCCTTTGCGGGTTTTCAACTCAAGTTTCTCCTTTTCCAACCTTCACATGAGCCGCCCTTTTCGGGTTTTCAACTCAAGTGACCCCCGTTGGGTCCAAGCCGTCCTTTGCGGGTTTTCAACTTGATCCCCTCCTTTTTATTCTTTTACCTCTTTTTTTTTTTTTGAAACTTCAGGCATAATATTTCTTCACTGCATCTGCATTGACGGGCTTAGATAACACATCCCCATCCATTTCTTGCAAAATCAATGCTCCACCAGAGAAAACTTTCTTTACCACATACGGACCTTCCCAGTTTGGTGTCCATTTGCCCCTCGGATCACGCTGCTCTAGTACGATCTTCTTAAGCACCAAATCCCCTTCCTTAAACTGTCTCGGGCGTACCTTCTTATTAAATGCCTGCTCCATCCTTTTCTGATACATCTGACCGTGGCATAGAGCCGTTAGCCTTTTCTCATCAATCAAATTCAACTGATCAAATCTCTCTTGAACCCATTCAGCATCATCCAATTTGATTTCCCTATAAACCCTTAGGGAAGGTATCTCAACCTCAATTGATACCACCGCTTCCATCCCGTATACTAACGAGTACGGGGTTGCCCCTGTTGAAGTTCTGGCACAAGTCCGATAAGCATGCAAGGGAAAAGGAAGTTTTTCATGCCAATCTCTCTAAGTTTCTGTCATCTTCTCCAAAATCTTCTTGATGTTCTTATTGGCTGCCTCAACTGCTCCATTCATCTTTGGACGGTAAGTGGTCGAGTTACTATGAGTTATCTTGAACTGTTTGCATGTCACATCAACCAACCCTTTGTTCAAATTGGTCGCATTGTCTGTAATAATCCTCTCACTTAACCCATAACGACAAATAATCTCCTTTTTGATAAACCTGGTGACTACAGCCTGAGTGACACTCGCATATGAAGCTGCCTCAACCCATTTTGTGAAGTAGTCAATTGCAACAAGAATAAACTTGTGTCCATTTGAGGCCTTGGGGTTAATAACTCCAATCACATCTATACCCCCACATAGAAAAAGGCCACGGAGCTGACCTGACAAGACATGTAGTGGGTTTGGAGGAACATGGACCTGATCCCCATAAATTTGGCACTTGTGACATTTCCTGACATAATCAATACAATCAGTCTTTAAAGTCAACCAATAGTATCCTGCTCTCATAATCTGCCTTGCCATCTTATGACCACTGGCATGGCTTCCACATGATCCCTCATGTACCTCTTCCATAACCTTCTTGGCCTCTATCGAGCTCACACACTGAAGTAATGTCTGATCACGACTCTTCTTATACAGAGTTTCACCGTCTAAGAGATAACTCGTTGCCATTCTCCTAATCACCATTTTGTCATTCTCAGTGGCATGTTCTGGGTACTTTTGGTATTTGATATATTGGAGAATATCAAAGTACCATGGGTTTCCATCTACCTCCTCTTCTACACTCAACACATGTGTAGGGGAATCTCTTGTTTGGACTTGGATTGGCTGGATCTCAACATCTGTTCCCACTTTAAACATTGATGAGAGAGTTGCTAATGCGTCGGCCAACTGATTATCTTCTCTAGGCAAATAGTGGAAGGAAACTTTTTCAAATGACTTGATCAAATCAACCATGTAATCCTTGTACTTGACCAACTTTGGCTCCCTTGTCTGCCATTCTCCTTTCATTTGATAAATCACCAAGGATGAGTCTCCATATATGTCTATTTCCTCCACTTTTTGTCCAAAGCCATTTGAATCCCTAAGATTCATGCTTCATACTCAGCCACATTGTTGGTGGCAGGAAAATCCAATCGGGCTGTAGCTGGGAAATAATCACCATCTGGGGATATCAATACTTCACCTATTCCCTGTCCTGACAGGTTTGATGCCCCGTCAAAATACATCTTCCATTTCTTTTCTTCTTCTTCTATCTGACCTACAAACATCAGGTCTTCATCCGGAAACTTAAAATGTAACGGCTCATAATCCTCACTAGCTCGATCTGCTAGAAATTCTGCTACAACACTTCCTTTGATAGCTTTTTGAGAGACATATACTATATCGTATTCTGATAACAGTACCTGCCATCTTGCAATTCTTCCTGACAATCCCGGCTTTTCAAACACATACTTGATTGGATCCAATTTGGATACCAACCATGTAGTGTGGTATAGCATATATTGTCTTAATCGATGGGCTGTCCACGCTAATGCACAACACATTTTCTCTAAATCTGAGTACTTGGCTTCATAATTAGTAAACTTCTTGCTCAAGTAGTAAATTGCTCTCTCTTTTTTCCCACTTTCATCTTGCTGTGCCAATACACATCCCATTGAGCTTTCAAATACAACTAGATATAAGATCAAAGGTTTCTCTCTTACTGGCGATACCAAAACTGGAGGATTTGACAAGTATTCTTTGATCTTATCGAAGGCCACTTGACATTCTTCATCCCACTCTCTTGGACTCTTCTTCCTCAACAACTCGAAAATAGGATCACATTTAGCCGTTAACTGTGAAATAAACCTAGCTATGTAATTCAGTCTTCCTAAGAATCCCCTAACTTCCTTCTTACTCTTCTGAGGGGGCAAATTCTGAATAGCTTTAACTTTATCTGGATCTACCTCAATGCCTTTCTCATTGACCACGAAACCAAGCAACTTTCCTGATGTAGCTCCAAAAGTACACTTGGCAGGATTAAGCTTAAGTTGAAATTTTCGGAGTCTCTCAAAAAGCTTCCTCAAATTCACTATATGTTCTTGGGCAGACCTGGCTTTGGCGATCATATCATCCACGTATACCTCTATCTCCTTATGCATCATGTCATGGAATAGTGTCAACATTGCTCTTTGGTATGTTGCCCCAGCGTTCTTTAACCCAAACGGCGTCACTTTATAGCAGAAAACACCCCATGCAGTCACGAATGCAGTCTTTTCTTTATCTTCTGGTGCCATCTTAATCTGGTTGTACCCCGAGAAACCATCCATAAATGAGAACAAAGAGTACCCATTTGTATTATCAACTAAGAAATTAATATGTGGCAAGGGGAAATTATCCTTTGGGCTAGCTCGATTAAGATCCCGATAGTCCATGCACATTCTCACTTTCCCATCCTTCTTCGACACTGGGACTATATTAGCTTGCCACTCTGGGTATTTGGCTTCCTCTAGGAATCCTACATTAAGTTGCTTTTCTACCTCTTCTTTGATTTTCAACAACATGTCTGGTTTCATTCTCCTCAATCTCTGTTGAACCGGCTTGCAATTTGACCTGATAGGCAACCTATGTACGGCGATTTCTGGATCCAAACCGGGCATATCCTGATATGACCAAGCAAACACATCTGCATACTCTTTCAGTAAATCTATCAATTCTTTCCTTCTTCCCTCTGATAGGGTGGTACCAATTTTCACTTCCCTAGGATCTTCTTCTGTCCCTATATTGATCAATTCAGTGAATTCCTTATGTGGTAAGATCTGCTTCTCCTCCTGTTCAACCAATCTCAAAAGGTTTAAGGGTGGAGTTTGATCCTCAGTGTCTTCATCGTCGGGTTCATCAGCATACACTGGATTTTCGTAATTGAACCCTGGCTCGTGATGAGCGTCTTTGCATTCATCATCAATCGGCCTGAGAAATAAAGTAGCAAATATATATACATACCAAAGGAAAATAAATAAATAAATAAATAAATAAATAAATAAGTGAATGAAAATGAATGGAGAATGTGAAAAAAGAAACTTCTGATGTGCATTTCATTTCATGATGAAAGGCTAACATAAAGAAAAACATGACATGGAATTGTCCAATTATTCAAACATCTAGAAAAGGAAAACAACCTTTGAGATAAAAGCTTAATTACATTTCTAGATCAGTAACATGAATTGCTCTCTCATATTCCACCCAATTGTTCAGAACTTCTCCAGGGGCCAATTGACGAATCCAAGGGCAGTCATCTTCTAGCATCTCCTCTGTAACAGCATTGATGGTCAAACCCTGAAGCTTCTCTTCAATCTCTTGCTTTTTGGGTGCAGCACTATTTATCCATCCTACTGAACGGAATATTTCAAACAGCAGTGGGAATTCCATCTTCTTTTCTTCCACTTTCTCTCCCATTCTAGCCAGTCTCCTCTACTTTTTCTTTTCTTCAGCCTCAGCCTAATCCTCTACAGTTGGCTTGAATCCTAATCCAAAGATGGAATCATGGGTAGGTATGTTGACAGCACGAGTAATCCATTGCAAATCTTTCCCTAAGCCTCAACCTTCTTTCCATCCACTTTTCTTCAGCACCTGAAGAGCTGAGACATGATAATCCTTTGGACTCTTGGGAATGACCTGTGCCACTTCGAAAGCTCTGAACGAACATTCATATGATTCCTCTGGTGGTTCAACATAGGAGAAGGCACTCGTACTTGCAACCATAAAGTCTTACTCTCCATGTACTTCGACAAATTTCTCCGGAGTAGAGAACTTCACCAGTTGGTGTAGAGAAGAAGGTTCAGCTCCTGCTAAGTGTAGCCAAGGTCTTCCTAGCAGACATGAGTATGACGGGTGATCTATATCAAGCACCTGAAACCGCACGTTAAAAGGTACTGATCCCACCATGATCGGGATTTCCAGCTCCCCAATTACGCTCTTACGAGTGCCATCAAATGCCTTTACTACCATATGATTGGTTTGAATATATGCCTCTTCCACTGGTAACTTTCTCAACATCTTCCGCGGTATTTTATTCAAAGCTGAACCATTATCAACAAGGACATGGCCTACATTCATATTCTTGCATTTTATGGAGATGTGCAAAGCTTTGATACTATTCCTCATACCTTTCTTAATCTCCTTATCTGAAAAAGTGATAAAACCACCAGCAGATATATTTCCTGTCAGGCGATCTAAATCATTGACACTGATATTCTGTGATACATAAGACTGGCTTAAAACCCTTAAAAGTGCATTCCGATGTGCCTCTGAATTCAATAACAAGCTAAGGATAGAAATTCTAGTATGCAAATGGTTCAGCTGTTCGATCACACTATATTCACTCTGCTTTATGATCTTCAGAAACTCACACGCATCGTGTTCTGACACCGGCTTTTCAACAACTTTGTCTTCTGCTGGTCTAGATGTTTCTCCAAATTCTCTTGTTGGCTTCACTAGGACTAAACTCCCCTCTCCCTTCTTCGGAACAGCCTCAGAAATCTCGGGCGAATATACCCTTCCGCTTCTGGTTATCCTACTAACACCAGTTACATTGGCCGAACTACTCTCCATAGTAGGTGTAGTGATGTTGAACTCATACTTCCATGGCACTTGACGATCATCCATATAAGGAAATGGCTGTGGAGGTGTCACAACAACAGATGCCAGTGACCCCTGCATGTGGCTTGGTAAAACGGAAGGTGGTTTTGGTACAAATGGTTGAAATGGTTTCACCTTAGGTGGAGCTGGTACAAAAGGCTGAGACGTCTCCTCAATTACAACATTCACTTCGCTTA
This sequence comes from Corchorus olitorius, assembly GCA_001974825.2. Classification (NCBI taxonomy): domain Eukaryota; kingdom Viridiplantae; phylum Streptophyta; class Magnoliopsida; order Malvales; family Malvaceae; genus Corchorus; species Corchorus olitorius. The sequence goes on from AWUE01018113.1 coordinate 45,218, forward strand.
TATCCTTCTCAATGTAAAACTCTATTCTCTTAGCATCCATTAACCTCTGTACTTGTCCTTTGAAACTGTAGCATTCATGAATACCATGTCCTAGACCGTGATATGGGCAGACTCTCTCCATCTCTTCAAGTCCAAACTCACCTGGACTTATCATATCAGCTTTCTCCAAAGCTTCATAAACTTTAGTCATCGGGGTAGATACATATTCAATCCTTCCTTTGATGAATTCTCCAATTCCTACCATTGACACTTGTCCTCCATGATTCGGCAAAGGACTGGCCTGAGCAAAACTCAACTTTCCAGATCTCACCAACTCTTGCACTGCGTACTTTAGCTTCAAACAATCTTCAGTAGCATGTCCTTCGGACCCAGAGTGATAGTCGTAGTGAGCATTGGCCTTATACCAAGCCGGTCGTGGATGCTTAATAGGATTCTGATACGGCAACCTTGTTAACAAACCTTGTTGCAACAATTGAGGCAAGAGTTCAGTATAGGTATAAGGGATGGGGTCAATAGGGATTCTCTCTTTCACTAGGTCACTTTTAACAACACTGGTTTGAGTCATTTGTTGTGTTGGCTGAAAAGAGTACGGGCTAGATGGCCTTGGGCGAAAGGGTGTTCCACTTGTCACATTAACACTATCAGGATAGCGATGATAGTATTGGTTTTGTTGTAGGGGTGCATAATATCCATAAGGCTGGTAAGGGTAAGTGTACCCATAATTTTGAGGTGGGTGAGGACGGTAGTATTGCCCCTGATTCTTGGCCTGAAACTATCTTGTCCAACCTCATGAACCTCCCCTTCTTTCTTCTTATTACTTGCGGGGCCTTTCTTTTCAGCATCTCCAAAGACTCCACTTCGAATCCCTGCTTCATAAGCCTCTCCCACCACAATCAATCTGGTAAAAGAGTCAGTTGCTGCTTGATACAATTCTCGGAAATACTCATTCGGCAGTGTCTTTAGAAACTTGAAACCTATTTCTGAATCTTTCATTAGTGGGTCCACTTCCAGGGCCATGTCCTTGAACCGCTGGCCATACTCCTTGATGGTTTCACATGGCTTCCTCTTCATACTCAGCAGTGTTTCCCGGGTGGAGCCAATTCATCAATATATTTGTATTGTGCTATAAAAGCATTAGCCATGTCATTCCATGTCTTGATCTGGCTAGGGTCTAATCTGTTGTACCATTTAAAGGATGAACCAGCAAGACTCCTCTGAAAGTAATGCATGAGCATATCATCTGTGTTATATGGCTGCATTTGGCGCACATATGTGTTAACATGGTCTTCTGGGGATCTCGTTCCATCAAACTTCTCTAAATCAGGAACCTTAAACTTTGGTGGGATAACCAAATCTGTGACCAGTGCCACGTTCTCCACTCCTTTGAAATAAATTTTATTTCCTCCTAAACCTTTGAGTCTCTCTTCCATCCGACTCCACAGCTTATCATTAGCTTCATCCACTATTCTCTTGGTGTCATCGCCATCAGGTATACCAACAGGTTTGGCGATTGCTACCCCAGGGGTATAAAGATGAGAGTAGTCTGGTGGTGGTGGAACATATGAAGTTCCAAATTCAGGATGAGGACGAGGGACAAAAGTTCTGCTCGCTGTTGCTGATGCCACTGGAAAGGTGTATTGCCCGTCTGACACCTGAGGGTACATGTAGGGATTGAACAGTGGAGTGGGCAACGTTGTCTGTTCCGTGCTTACGTTCTCTGTCTCTATCCCAGATGTCACAACTATTGTGTCTTTTTAAGATTTCACTGCAATTTTATTTTCTTGTGCCTGAGTGTTTTCAGCGGGAGCTTTCTCCCCAGATAACCGCTGCAGCATACCCATTATAGTAGCCAACTGTTCCTTTATAACACCTTGTTCTTGCCTCATCTCTTCTTGCGAATGTCTCATTTCTTCTTGTGCCTGCCTCAGATGTTGGATTTCTGCAGCCTGTTCTTCCATCTTCCTAACCCTTGACCTTGTGTAGTACACGTAAACTTGCGTCAGTTCCTTCTTAGGTCGAGCTATCTTTTGAACAACTGACAAGTTTGATCGGATCATGAATCAGTAACCCCATTTTAGCAATGGATGCAAAAGATTTGCCATAAGAGATGAAACGCATAAAACAACCCGGAATCTTCCATCGAAGTTTTATGAATTTCATGTCCCACATCTGGACCTTCAACTGCCGCAAACTAGCATCCAGTTAGAGTCCTTCCTTTGTTGGCATGTAAAAACATGTTTGATGAGTGCATGATGTATGATGGATGCAATGTATGAATTGCAAATGAACTTTACCAAAGAAAAGACGACTTAGAAAATCTTTCGGAATCTTCCACCAAGATTTTAGAAGTCGTCATTTTCCCCACATCCAAGTTTCAATTACCACAAAACTGTATCTAATTGAAATTCTTCACTTGTGTGACAAATAATAAATATGGGTGCAAATTGTAAAGATCCATTCCACACAATTTTGGGGAAAAAGTAAAAACATTCAATTAACGGATAAACAATTGGTTCAATACATCACTCTAAAATAAACATCAGTTTTTCTCTAAACATATCAACCCATAGTTGTAAAACTTAATAATCTGCCTATACTGTTCAGCAGCATCCTCCAGGAATTTGGCAAGCTCTCGTCCACATCGATCAAAAGGCACCACAGCAGGTCGGAGCCAATTTGCCCTTGCTGATTGAGCTAAAAAAGACCCTATTTTTATAGCTATTTTACTATGTTTTTAGACCCATTTATGCTTAATTATATGCTATTTTATTAATATTTGTGTTTTTAGTCTTTAAGTGATGTGAAAATGAGAAATTGTTATTTTTCACTATTTTTGGAGCTATTTTGATGACTTTTTACACAGATTTGAGCAAAGCAATTTTGAGCATAGATTTGGAGATGCGAAGTTCGTGTTTGAAGACCATTTGAAGATAATTTGAAGACTTGAAGACCATTGAAGATTTATTTCAAGAGGAAGAATTGAAGAATTGGAGTTTTAATTGAAGACAAGTTATGAAGAAGCCCTCAAGCTTTGGTATTTATGGATAATTTATATGGGAAAATACTCAACCCATATAAAATATTAATTGGAATTAAAATCCCAATTAATGACTCTTAAATCCAAGGAAATACCAAAATCCCGTAGATTCCCGATTCTAGTCCTAATAGGATTAGGATTCAGGAGCAGTTTTGGTAGAAAATTCATAACTTTCTGCTCAGACCTCCGTTTGAAGCCCATGAGTACTCGTTGGAAAAGAGGTATTTCTGCATACTTTAAAAAAAATTATAATCCATTGTTGTCACTCTTTTCTTTAACAAAAGGAGTTAGTAACCCTTGGAAAGAGGATAAGAGGCATGGAATTGCAGAAATATTGTCCCTCTGAAAAAATAAAAAGAAGGAGTCCTTCTAGAGTGCTAGTAGCCTCAAAAATGGGAGTTAGTAACCCCAAATCATGAACACTTCGAGGTTAGTAACCTCAATTTTCTAAAAAAAAAAACAATTACCCTTTAAAAATATATTATAACCCACACGTAAACCCTTGATTTGTATCTGTGATATGCATTCATTTGAGTAATGGAGATAAAGATGAAGACATAAGCTTATGGAAAGAAGTAGTTATAGGATGTGATGAATGGTAAGTGATTAGAACTACTTTAATTATGGTTACTTAAGAATAAAGATGCTTGTTATTTATTGATCTTTTGAATTGAGTGCTCTTATGATTCTTTGTTATTTTGATTTCATAATTATGTTGATCTTTAATATGTGTATGCATTCAAAGTTTTTGAAGAGTTTAAATTAAAATTGAATTTTGATTTGCATTAGTTTAGGATTATAGAGTCTCTTAGGTGTTCAAGTTTAGTGTTTTTCATAGTTTTCTACACTAGTTTGCTAGGGACTAGCAAAGATTTAGTGTGGGGGAATATGATTGAGCTAAAAAAGACCCTATTTTTATAGCTATTTTACTATGTTTTTAGACCCATTTATGCTTAATTATATGCTATTTTATTAATATTTGTGTTTTTAATCTTTAAGTGATGTGAAAATGAGAAATTGTTATTTTTCACTATTTTTGGAGCTATTTTGATGACTTGTTACACAGATTTGAGCAAAGCAATTTTGAGCATAGATTTGGAGATGCGAAGTTCGTGTTTGAAGACCATTTGAAGATAATTTGAAGACTTGAAGACCACTGAAGATTTATTTCAAGAGGAAGAATTGAAGAATTGGAGTTTTAATTGAAGACAAGTTATGAAGAAGCCCTCAAGCTTTGGTATTTATGGATAATTTATATGGGAAAATACTCAACCCATATAAAATATTAATTGGAATTAAAATCCCAATTAATGACTCCTAAATCCAAGGAAATACCAAAATCCCGTAGATTCCCGATTCTAGTCCTAACAGGATTAGGATTCAGGAGCAGTTTTGGTAGAAAATTCATAACTTTCTGCTCAGACCTCCGTTTGAAGCCCATGAGTACTCGTTGGAAAGCTAACTCCGAGATCTACAACTTTCCTTTGAAGTCCAAGACCCAGTTCTGCCGTTGAGGTTTCTGCACGAATTCAGCAAAATTTCAGGATCCTATTTTAACTTGGATTCTACTCTAGGATTACTTTTAATCCAACTTGGACTCCAAGTTAGACCCTAAACCGTCCTAGACCTCTTTCCAAGTTAGGATTGGAATTCCTAGGGTTATTTCCACTATAAATAGCCACCTCCTGTAACACAAATCACATACCTTCACACATATAATTTTCTCTTCTTATTTTTCTCTTCTAGTTCTAGTTTTTCTTCTAGTTTGAGGGCTAGGGTGCGCCACCCTCTCTTTGCATAGAGAGGGGCGGCATCCCTAGGTTATTCAAGAGAAGATTTCGCCCCCTTTCAAGTTTTGTAAGTTTTCTTAAGCCTCTCATGGGTTTTCCTAAATCCATAAGGAGCTAAATTCTTAATACTTCTGATCCTTTGGTGAATTCAATCAATTAAATATGGTGAGATTTCTGTTCTTATAATTTGGTATTTTATTCTTGATAGATAGCATGTTAAACTCTGTTATAATTCTACAATCTTGATTTTTATTGATTTGTTCCGGCCGGTAAAGAGGTAATTTGAGAGATTGTTGGCTAGATCCAAACAACAAGGCTTGCACATGAGTTTGATTCTATGTAGCAAATTAGCTGCGCTTGACGGCGGGTTAATTGGGTTTGCATGCCAGTGATCAGATTTATCTGGTTGTTGTATGGTTTTATTTATTAAGCATGTGTGAAAGAATTAATAAAACTTAATGCTTTGAATCCTAGCAAATCTTTAAGGCTTTGCGGCTAATCGATGAGTTAGGAGGAAAAAGGGGTAATTTAAGCTCTTGCGAGAAATCTTACCTAAATAGCATGTTAGGGTTTTCCCTAGGCCAGTTATCATCTTGAATTTAATATTGAATTTATCTTTTAAATCAAGGACCCATAATTAATTTGATTGTTTTCTACCATTGGTGAAGAAGTATATCCTTAATTATTGTTTTCTTTCTTATCTGCTATAGACTTAGATTTAATTTACTTTGTTTTGTTTTCTAGTTTAATTGTTTTCTGTTTAATTGTTTTCTGTCAACCTCTGTTTTCTGTGTTCTGTTTTGAGAGATTTTAAGGACTGAATTTTCGGATAAAGTCTATCACCCTTCTATGTGGGATCGACCCCTGCTTACCCTATCTACTTAGTTAGGAGTTTGTTGGGATTTTATTTTTATAATTGTTAACGACCGATCACTTGCTTCCATGAACTCTGCCATCCCAATCATCTTGTTCACATCTATCAGGAGTTTCTCCATATCTGCCAGCCTCTCCAAGCATTTTTCCTTCCAGAATGTGCACATGCTATCATTTCCCTTCACCAAAGTCTCATACTTTCTGCATATTTCATCATATTTCTTGCCAAGTTCAGATAACTCTTCCTGAGCCTTCTCACGATCATCCTTATTGAGCTTATTGGATTCTGTGAAGAGCTTCAGTTCCTTCTCAACCCCCTTCAGTTTTGCTTGTAACTAACTTCCCTTAAGAACCTCCCCGGCCTTTTCCAAGTGAAGTTTAACATTCTGCTCTTTCAACTCCGCCATCTGTTGAAGATGCTTTGCTTCCTTGTCACTAACTTCAATCTTCTGCTTTTTCAGCTTGTTCTCATAATTTTGGTGCAAGAGTTCTATAACTTCTTTATTGGTTTCCCTTTCTGATTCCAATTCCCTTTTACTTTCTTTCCAAGACCTATCTCTGCTTTCAGATACCGCAAAGGTTTTTCTGTGTTTCTCCTTCTGACTTTTCCTGAATCAGCCTCTGTTTTTCTGCTTCCATTTCCCTGACCACAGATCCTTCTTTCAGTCTTTTTACCTCGAAAGCTAACTTGAGCAAAATGTCCTTACCATCAGGTCCTGTTGGATACTTCGGATCTCTTTTTGGAGGTAAGACCAAGTTTTTGACTCTGAACTTCTGCCAGTCTGGATATTCAGGTTCCACTCTTTCAGTATATATCCCTCTACCGATAAAATGAGCATTCTTGTACTTCTGAACCAAATCTTTTGCCATAAGCTTGTCCTTAGTAGTCTTGAACTCAAAATCAATACTATCGAGTCCATGAGTAAGGGGAATATATTGTTGAGACCCAAGTTGCCTTCGTACCATTAGATGCGAATAATTGGTGGCCCCCGTAAGGCCAACTAAAGGAAGCCATGGTCCTTCATTACTCAAGTACCCTGCTTTTTATTGTTCCATAAACTTAGCCTTCCAATCCCAACCTGTTGATGGCAAGACTCGGAACCACTCGATCCATTGATTAATTGTCTTTTCTGAAGGCCACTTACTATCCCTATATGCTCGGATCGGTCTTTTGGCGTGATCTTTATGGCAACGTGGATATCCGTCCACGGTTCCAAAATGGCTCCGGAACCACAAGCTAAGCAACTGAGCACATCCTCTGAAGCGACCCCGTCCATTCTTTCTACAATGATGCAACGAAACCATAGTTTCTGCCACTATGGTCGCCGATGGATCAGCTCCCTGAGAAACCTGGTCAAATAAGTCAATAGTTGCCCCAACTCTATCGGAAACAACACTAATCCATATATGAGTAAAGCGAAGACTGTCAGGCCCTTATCCTCATGCAGGTTCTTCTTTACAAAGTTTATAAGATAAATTGCTGCAATCTATTTTCCTCCCATTTGAGCAATCCCCCTAACTTTCTCCACTTTCTCGCAAAGAACTTTTGCCAAGTTACTGTCCCAAGTAGAATCCTTTTGTGGCCAATATACCCTTTTGTCTGCTTCAGCCTTGGTCTGTAACATATCTCTGTATTCTTCCACAATTGGTGTCATATCCACCTCATTGAACACGAAACATCTGTAGGACACATCCCAGAAGTAGATTGCTGCCTTCAAGAGATTCTCATCGACCTTTACACTCAATAAGTCCCCAATATGCCCATATAAGTGCTCAAACCTAGCTTTTCGGTCATCAGACACCTGCCCCCATATTTCAATAAGTTTATCCAAATCCTTATTCAGTTGGAGGTCTAAGTTAACTGCCTCTGGTAGAACTAGCACAAACCCCTCTTTTAGGCAATCGCCTCTCATCTTCTGTTCTGCTGAGAAAAACCACTTGATGTGTTCGTATTTCTCCCATGGAAACCGCCCCTCACCACTAGAATCCCCTAGTTCGTCCATAGTCGAATGCTGCCCTTAGTCTCAAAAATGCTGCGGAATGGATCCCTACATGCAATGCAAAAATGCAAAAGCAAATTCCAAGAAAGAGAAAACAAAGCAGAACGAAAACATTAGTAACAAAATATGAGGAGAATATTAAAGAAAATGCAATTACGAGAAAATGACGAAAAGATGCCCCTGTTACATTATTTAAAAACCATAAAATGGGCAAAAATTGCCCTCAGGGTAGGTAGTCTCCTATTGTGAGTAATGGACATACCCACTCTACGGTCCAAAGTTGAAAAATGGTAAAAGTATAAAGGTTAGAAGTATCCCTTCTTTGTGTCCTACACACTCATTTCTAGGGTTTGGCTCAATATAGGCTGGCATTCTCACACTATATGCTGGGTTTTTTGTCAGACTCTTCTAAAGGTTCCGAAATTGTCCTCACTGTCGCCCACTATAGGCTAGTTAGGCCCCCAATTCTCACCCATTATAGGCTCATTGAAAAGGGTTCAATTTGGGTGGAGGTTTTTCACATAACCCATACGGGGATCTTAATTGATCCCACGAAGGTTAGCTAATTCACCTCCGATCTAAGGGGTATAAAATTCAAGCCCCGGGTTCGGGCTGATGCATGCAATGCAAAAGTGATGTGAGTGCAGAAGGGACAAACAAACCTTTACCAAATACCAACATGCAGAAAATCAAATTACCATTAATAAAAACTAATGCTGAACCAAAACAAAAACAACAAAATAGTTAGACCATAAATAATAATGAATCATAAATAAAACAAATATTCACAACAACATGGCAAAAAAAATCAAGAAAAAGAAAAGAAAAAAAATGCAACCAATTATTAAGATCCTAAATCTGGTTAAACTAAAAAAATGCAACCAATTATTAAGATCCTAAATCTGGTTAAACTAAGTCTGGCATGACTCTCTAACTATTCCCCAGTGGAGTCGCCAAGCTGTCGTAACGTGCGGGTCCGGGGAACCCTATCACTCCGACTTAAACAACAGGAGTCGCCACTAACCAAAATTCCTAGATGTGATTAGTCACCTATTGACCATCTAAACCTAATTAGGACCAATACTTGGCAATGGACCAGACTAAGCCTAAAGGTCCAGTCTTCCAACCTAAGTCTATAAGTTCGGGAATCCATTACGTTCAGGGAAGGATTAGCACCCCTGAGACGCCCGTCAAACGACGGTACCACTAGTCTAACCAGATTCTATGTGGGTCAAAATGAAATTGGTTGATTTTATCCTAATCTTGCTTATTAAGAAAATTATTAAAATAAATATAAAAAAAAGGGTAATAGATAAATAGGTAGCTAAAAAGGATATTAATAACAAATAAATAGATAATAGCTAAATTAATAAATAAAAAGATAAATAGTAAATAAATAGATAATAATTAAAAATAAATAAATAGATAAATAATGTCACGCCCCGACCCGGAAGTCGAGCACGGACAACCGCCGTGGTACCTTAAAACACGTGCCGGCCGGCCACGCGCACCAAGGCTCCACGAAGCGTCAATACCAGATAAAAATAGGGAATACACAAATAGAGTATAAATTTTAAAATAATAACTGTTTTCAAATCAGAGTTAAAGCGGAATTATCAAAATCGAACACAGTAGTAAAAATACTCCAAAATTTAATCTGAAGATAAATACTAATAGAGAAAATAGCGGAGTAGATGCAAACCCAAAACAAGGAGAGAAAGATATCATGAAAGAAAGACACTGCCAGTGGGACTCATCACGTAGTGAGTAGTACCTTTAACACCAGGGATCACAGCCTACGCCACCGACTCAACCGTCAAAGGAAATGTTGAGTCCTAACTACCCTGAAAACACAACAATTAATTGAGGGGTCAGTACACGAATGTACCCAGTGAGTGAGCCACCCTCAAAAGAGAACTAGAAGAGGGTGGGGTGCACTCACAACCAAAACAGATAAGAAAACCAAGTTATAGAAACATGGTTAGCAATAAATCAAGTACAAGAAATCATTTATCATTTCATAAAACAAATGGGCTGCCAATAAAACCTATCCGGAGTGATCTTGGCCCGAGTCAACCTCCGGAACCGTCAGGGGCATTTTCGTCATCATCAAATAACTAGTAAAAATATCATTTTTCTTATTTTCCCAAACAAGCTCGTTCCCTTGACGTTAGCTTGGGTCCGGTACTGCGTGGTGGCCGCAGCACACCCAATTTAGCTCTCCCATGCACACGCCGAACCGGTAAATAAATATGGCGTGTCGGGCCTGGAGCGACGAACCATGTGGATCCAAACTCAACTCATGGTTCGCCAATCACGTCTAACTACTAGCTAGTATACCACCAAATCAGCCACACGTACTCCCTGGACTGCGTCCAGTCCACGAGTCCCCGTGTACTTACCAACAGTTCAAAATCATTTTCAAAGATCGCTCATGCACCCAAAACAATTTATTT
>AWUE01018115.1:0-30177 GCA_001974825.2 Corchorus olitorius
ACTGATGGAATCAACGAAACAATTGAAGGAAGAAAAAGAAATTGATTTCCTCTACTATTCACGGGCTCTAGGAAGACGTGCTTGCTTTTCCTTTCTTTAACAATTATTTCACAAGATCAAAAGTTCTTTTTGCTCTCAATTTTTCAAACCCTCTGTTCACTCTTTTATTTTTCTTCCGCCAAACCTCTTTTTCTCTCCAAAAAAAGATTTCGGCTCTCAATTCTTTTTCCTCCAAAAAAATCCTCTCTAACCCTAGGATTCCTTAGCCTTTTATATTACCCATTGAGCCATTCCCTTTTAGTTTTGGGCTCAATTTACATGAAAAGAAATAAGCCCACTTACATAAACCCACAAAATTAAAGTATGAGCCTTATCTTAGACTAAGAATAATGGGCTTGTCCCAAAAAGGAATAAACCTAAATTCTTAGTGTCTACAGTTAATATTTGTGTTTTTAAGTCTTTAAGTGATGAAAAGTGAAAACTTACTAATTTGCACTATTTTTGGAGCTATTTTGATGATTTTTGACATAGATATAAGCAAAGCATTTTTGAGTGAAGATTTGGAGATTCGAAGTTCGAGATTGAAGATCATTAAAAGAAGATTTTGAGGAGCAAGAATTAAGGATCGAACTTAAATCGCAAAGGAATGAAGATATGCTATGGAGAGATTTTGAAGACATGGATCCATGAATATTTATATGGGATACTAATCAGCCCAGTTGAGCCCACAATTGGAGTCAAAAGCCCAATCTATGCCGCACAAACCCTATAAAATATCCAATTCCCGCAATACTAGTCCTAGTTTGATTAGGATTATGCGCACTCTCGGTAAAACGGCCATAACTTTTGATCCAGACCTCCAAATGAAGCGCGTGAATATGCATTGGAAAGAGGACTCCGAGATATACAACTTTTCTTTGAAACTCGAAGCCTAATTTCATCATCTTCAGCCTCGAAATTGCTGTCGAAGTTGCTGATTAGTAGCAGTTTTTCCAGAAATCCCATTTTTACTCTAAGTCAGCCCAAGGAAGACTTTTAAGCCAACTTGGAGACCAAGTTAGAGTCTAAACTGTCCTATACTATCCTAAGTCTATTAGGAGTCTTATTTTTCCACTATAAATAGCCACCTTAAGTCTAGGTTTTTGGAGTAATGTATTCTAGATTAATTAGAATATTTTGAAGACTTGGAGGAGTTCCCTGGGTATAGCCGCCGGCCCCTCTTCTTCTTCATCCGTAGATAAGTTTTCTTTATCTTTCCTTTGGATGCTCACTCAATTCATGAGTGAGTAATCCTTTTCTTTTCTCCAATGTAGAATTTAATTGATCTTTTTACTTATTTCATGGTGAGATTTTGCACTTATATATGAAAATTGTTTTTGGTATTTTTTATATCTCTGTATCAATCCTATGTTTACTTGTTTTGATAGATTGGAGTCGACACTATCTAGATAAATTAAGTTTACATTAGCTAAATAAAATCTAGAAGGACCTATTCAGATTTAATTGTTTGGTAGCAATTGGAAGAGAAGGACCAATTCCTTCGAAGGGATTTAGGAATCAACAAATAATTTATTGTTTGTTGTGCTTGTTCATAAATTACTCGTTCTTAATACTTTGTTCTTAACAATTTTTAAGCTGGACCAAAATAATTAATTGCTAAGAATAAAAGGAATAACTTAAGATGGACCAAGGTAATTTTATCTAATTTGGCAATTAGGATTAAATTCCAAACAAGCTATCTATTGTTTTCATGATTCTTAAATATCAATGACCCATTTTATTCTTGTTAAGATCAAGAGTGATATTAATTCTATGTTTGAGGGATTTTTTATTATAATTGTTTCTTTAATTTTCTCTATTGCTTTCTTAAAGTTAATTGTTCTTGATTGCTTTGATTTAATTTAGTATTTTCATTTTTACTCTCGAAATTCTCTTTATTTGTTTGATTATTAAGCTAATTAATTAGAGAAACAAGATAATCCTATCTCTTTGTGGATTCGACCCCTACTTGCCCTAGCTATTTTTAGTTAGTAATTGTTGGGATTATTTTTATGATTTGTTGATGACCGATCACGCGCGCGGGCAGACCTTGCCCAGGCGCGGGCGAGCACCGACTGGACCCGATTTTGACCAGTTTTTCTCCTATTTTTGATGGGCTTTCACATATTTTTAACCAATAATTATTTTCTACGAATTTTGGACCAATTAAAGTCAGATTCCACTTATTCCTAGTCCCTTTAGGATTTATTAATTATTTGTAATCTTTATTTTATTTTTCCTATTTCTTTTAGGTTTAGAATTTTAACCCCTATATAAAGGGAGGTTTTGTACTTAGAATAACAAACAATTATCTTCTAATCTATTCTATTTTTTTGAAGACATCATAAGGGAGTTTTTCTTCCTTCTCATTTTCTTTCTTTATTTTATTCAATAATAGTTTATGTTTTATTTTCATGAGCATGAGTAGCTAAATCCCTAATTAGGGTTAGAGTGTAGCCAATTGGGGATTAATATTTGATTTTATATTTTGAATTGATCTTTTCAAGTTGGATTTGTTTTTCTTGTTATTCATACAAACTATTTGCTTGGCCATCATATAGTTTATCTTAGGGATTGTGTCATGAGCTAACAAGTGAAGCATAATCTGTGCATTAGGAAAACAAACAGGTTAGACTGGAGCAGACATGAATCTTAGGCTAACTTGATAGATTATTGATCACTTGTTCTTAATGAATCTAGTTAATTAGGTTTACATCGACAGATAGTAAATTTGATTAATTAGGTATTCCTATGGTGAATTGACGGAGCGTATAGGTAATTTAGAGTAATCCTATTTCAACTTTGCATCAATTCAATTCATAGGTTAATTATTGATTTCCCAATTAGGTGAAATCTGAAGCCCTAAGCCTTTTAATTATTGTCTTCACAATCTTATTTAATTCTCGGCTTTTATAATTTCATTGTCATTTAAATTGCTTTGATCACTCTTACTTTTCCTTCTCTTGATAGAATTAATTATGATAGAATTTCTTTGTTCCCTGTGGGTTCGACTCCTGGAATACTCTAGGATTTTGTTACTTCAACTGACTCTGTGCACTTGCAAATTTAGCAGAATAGAAATTAAAGTGTTCCCCGGCAACGGCCCAAGTTTTTGGCGCCGTTGTCGGAGAACACTTTAATTTCTATTTTAATTTATTCTATCTTTTATTTTTATTTTGTTTAATATTCGCTTTTCTTGGATTTCAGGTAGTGTATGACATGAGCAACCATTGATTCTACAGCTCTTATTCCGTACAACCCTGAAATTGAGAAATTCTGTAAAATTCAATAGAGCACAAACAATACTTGAAAAAGAAAGGCAAAAAGAAATCATGGCTAATGAACAAGTTGTTGACACCAAACCTGTGGGAGAGTATGCTATTCCGAGTTTTACCAATGCTCAAACTAGCATAGCCAAGCCCACCATCCAGGCTCAAAATTTTGAGATCAAGGCAGGCCTCATCACAATGGTCCAACAAAATCCTTTTGATGGCAGATCTTCTGAAGATCTTTTGCTGCATATAATAAATTTCCAGGAAATTTGTGATACAGTAAAGATTCATAATGTTACTGATGAAGCAATTCGTTTACGTTTGTTTCCTTTTTCTCTCAGGGACAAGGCAAAAGCTTGGTTGAATTCTTTTCCTCCAAGCCACTTCAAAACCTAGAATGAGCTTACCACGGCTTTTCTAACAAAGTACTTCCCACTTGAGAGAAGCAATAAGCTGAGAACTGACATCACTAGCTTCAAGCAACATGACAACGGAACGCTTCATGACGCCTGGGAAAGATTCAAGGATCTGCAACGAAAATGTCAACACCATGGAGTTCCAGATTGGTTATTGGTACAAACCTTTTATAATGGTCTTTTATCTCAATCTAAATCCAATTCGAACTCTGCTGCAGGCGGTGCAATATTGAGAAAACCTGTAGCTGAAGCACTGGAATTGAGGGAAACTATGGCATCCAACAATGAAGAATGAAATGTGGAAAGGGATGTATCCAAGAGAGGTTTGCATTCGATAGATAGTTTTACTATGCTTAATGCTAAAATTGATTCTCTTGCTACCTTGTTGAACAAAGCTAATATCAATGCTATCTCTAACCCTCTTAACCCTTATGCAAGTTGTGATTGGTGTTCAGGATGTCATGATAGTTCTAATTGTCCACAGATGGAACAGGATCAATTTATTTCAAATATTGGGAGGCAGCAAAATAATCCCTACTCTAATACTTACAATCCAAGGTTGAGAAATCACCCTAATTTTTCTTGGAGGGATCCATGACAACCTTAACCATCTCCTTTAGACAAAAAAAGTTGAGAGGATAGAAGAGATGTTTATGAAGTTCATGCAGCAAAGTGTAGCTGATGCATAATTTACTCAGTCTGCCATCCGAAATCTTGAGGTGCAAGTAGGTCAATTGGCTAAGCAGTTGAGCGAAAGAAGTAATGGTCAATTCCCTAGCAATACTAAGGTGAATCCTAAGGAAACGGTCATGTCAATTACACTCTGAAGTGGTAAGGTGGTCGAGCTTGTTAATGAAGAAAAGACAAATGAAGAAAAAGCAACCCCACCTGAAGTCACACCTCCTCCTCCTTATCCACAAAGATTGAAGCAAAATAAGTTGAAAAAGGAGTTTGGCAAGTTCTTGAATATTTTCAAAGAACTTCGTATGAACATCCCGCTAATTGAGGTTTTGGCACAAGTTCCTTCTTATGTTAAATTCCTTAAGCAGATTTTGTCCAAAAAGAGGAAGCTTGAAGAATTTGAAACTATTGCTCTTTCTGAAGAGTGTAGTGCCTTGATTCAAAATAAGCTTTCACCAAAACTTAAAGACCCAGGGAGTTTTTCTATACCTTGCACTATTGATTCTTATGAAATTAATAAAGCTTTAGGTGATTTAGGTGCAAGTATCTCAGTCATGCCATTGTCTCTTGTTAGGAAGCTTGGATTAGAGATGAAGAACACTAACATCACATTGCAATTGGCAGATAGAAGTATCAGGTATCCTGAAGGCATTATTGAGAATGTTCTGCTTAAAGTGGGTAAATTCTATATACTTGTAGATTTTATTGTGCGTGATATAAAGGAATGCATAAAGCTTCCTGTGATTTTGGGTAGACCTTTCTTGCGCACTGCTAGAACTCGTATTAATCTTGAAAAATGTACCATAACATTTAAGGTGTTGAATAAAAAATTACTTTCAGTATTTTTGATTATTCACAATATTCAGTTTATGGAAGTTGTTCTTGTTCTTGCATTGATTCTAGTGACAATTTAGTTACTAATGATTTTGAGAAAACTTCTAGTTTGGATTCTTGTGTTAAGGTACTAACAAGTGCAGGCCAAGATGAATCCATTGAAGGAGACAAGAAAAGTGTTCCACCACTTGACAATTGTCCATTATCTAAGCATAATTATCAAGTACAACAAGAAGATTTTGAACAAAAATGCTTAATGCCAGCTCCTCCTTTCAATAAGCCTCTTGATCTTGAATCCAATTCTTTCTCTTCTTATTTGGATTATGATTTTATTGGAACTAATCAACTAAATTTGTCTTGCTTGTTTGAATTTGTAGGTGAAAAGAAAATTTTTTAGGAAATAATGTTTATGACAAAGCCAGGTTTATAAAGATGAAACCGAATGGTGTACTCACAACCACTATTCAACCTATGGCTTTGTCGAAAACAAGAATGAGTTGCTCTATAATAATGAATCGTATTCGAGATGTGCAAACTCTGGATTTTGGGATCCTGGAGAGTAGCAACGTAGCTCCGTCGAGCCATCGACGTTAAACAAAAGCGCTTGTTGGGAGGCAACCCAACATCTAACTTATTTTATTTTAGTTTTTATGTTTTCTTTTAATTTAATTTCAGTAACAATTTTATTTTCTTTCGTGTTATAGGTATAATTGCATCAGTGGAGTCAACACCTTCACATCACCTTAGCATGGACATAGGGGAGTTTCCTTTACTCTCTTTTGAACTTTATGTTATCTTTTTATGATATAGTTTCATGTTTAAGTGTGAGGGAGGGTGTTTGTTGCATTTATTATTTTATTAAATATTTATTTTTCTCTCAACATTGAGGACAATGTTGTTCTAAGTGTGGGAGAGAGATTAAAGAATTTACATTTTTTTGTTTGAATATTTTTCATTTTTTTGCATGCATTGCATTTGCATTAAGGCATATGTTAGGAGTTCCTATTCCAAACTTTCAAAATTTATTTTTGGTTTTGGCTAAGAATTTCTAGAGTTGGATATTATCAATAGTGTCATTATTTTAACTACTTTTACAAATGGTTGCCAAAGTTTGCCAAATGAAGATGATGCTTGTCAATTGGGTACAAAATTTGGCTTTTGCTACTTCTAGAACTTGTGTCGAATCTCTTCGAGACTAATTTGGATTGTGGTATGAATGGTTTGGAATGTATATGTAGTGTGTATGGGGATGACTAAGGCATTTCTTTGGATTGTTAGTGCCTTAGGATGCCTACCATTTTTACATTGTCACTAGTAGCCCTTTGTTGCCTTATTGAATATATTTAGCCTTTTTCTTGGTTTAACCACATTTAACTAAAAAACCCTCAGCCCGAAAAACAAGTTTTATCCTTATTCATGAATTGGTAAGAGCATAAGTTGTGGATTATTTGTTCTAATGGATGGTGGAAGGCTAAATTTCTTGAGTCTTATTGTTGATTTTGATTCTTATGGGTTTAACGATCTTTTTGTTGTTTGATGAATAAAGATTGAGATCAAAATAAGTGTGGGGGAAACTAGTGGAATGTGAAAGTGAGACGATGGATAGTAAAGTGCCTAAAAAAATTGTTGTAAGTGAGTAGTTATCAAATAAAAGGGGAGAAAAGATGTCAAAGAAATTGTCCTTCTGAAAAAAAAAAGAATAAGAAAAAAAAGTGAAAAAAAATGGAACACTCCAATTGGCACTGTTATCTTCAAGAAAGATAGGAAATTTTATGGATTTGGTGGAGTTGTGATTAAGGAAGAGCTATCAAAAATTAAATAAGCTCTTAATTATTTGATGGATTAGTTAAGTTTTTATTTTGATTATTTTTGAGTCCATCTTAGTTATGCTCTATTAAAATCTTGAATACTTTGATTTTCCTTATCCTTTCTTTCTTAACTCACTGTCCCTTGGCCCTATTACAATTCTGATAAAGACCTTTCGACTCATACACATGCATATATATTTTGGTTTGTCGTTTGTTCTGGTTTGTAGTGCAGAAGTAGATGAGATACAAGTCTATGGTAAGTAGCTCTAAAAAAATTGTTTCTTATTACTCTCTTGAGGCAGATGATTTCGATTATGAACTAACCATTTGTACGTTACTTTTGTTAGATATTGAGTTGTTTTGAGAAGTATCTAACCCTTTGAAGTTTGCAGCCTATTTTACCTTAAATTACTTTTTGAAAATTGTTTTCTTAAATTGTGTTTGAAACTCACTTTCATATGTAGCAATCCTTCTGGTAAGCCCTCAGAAGACTATAACTCCTCCACTATGGTCACATAAACGCTTGCGTCACGTTCTAAGTGCCGCCGTACACCTATGAAAGTGGAATCAATATCATGTTTTAGGTTTAGTTTTAGTTTAGCTTGCTAAGGGACTAGCAAGAATTAAGTGTGAGAGAATTTGATAAGTGCATAATTTACATAATTATTGGTGTTAATTTTGGTTTTTATCTTATCAATTTTGATTATTTGGTGCTTAATTTCCTTTGATTTTCTTTCTTAGGCTTAATTGGAGAATTAATGAAGAAAAAAGACCAAATTGATGGAAAATAGAAGTTGGAAGCATTAAAGAGGAATTTGGCCAAGTCAAATAGAAGAAGAAAATTCACCTGAAGAATCTGGTGTAGCCTGCGCATGGGCAAACCTTGCCCAGGCGCGGGCGAGCACCGGCTAGACCCGATTTTGACCAGTTTTTCTCCTATTTTTGATGGGCTTTCACCTATTTTCAACCAATAATTATTTTCTACAAATTTTGGACCAATTAAAGTCAGATTCCACTTATTCCTAGTCCTTTTAGGATTTATTAATTATTTGTAATCTTTTATTTTATTTTTCCTATTTCTTTTAGGTTTAGAATTTTAACCCTATATAAAGGGAGGTATTGTACTTAGAATAATAGACAATTATCTTCTACTCTATTCTATTTTCTTGAAGACATCATAAGGGAGTTTTTCTTCCTTCTCATGTTCTTTCTTTATTTTATTTCAATAATAGTTTATGTTTTATTTTCATGAGCATGAGTAGCTAAATCCCTAATTAGGGTTAGGGTGTAGCCATTTGGGGATAAATATTTGATTTTATGTTTTGAATTGATCTTTTCAAGTTGGACTAGATTTTCTTGTTCTTCATACAAATTATATGCTTGGCCATCATATAGTTTATCTTAGAAATTGTGTCATGTACTGACAGGTGAAGCATAATCTGTGCACTAGGAAAACAAACAGGTTAGACTGGATCAGACATGAATGTTAGGCTAACTTGATAGATTATTAATTACTTGTTCTTAATGAATCTAGTTAATTAGGTTTACATCGACAGATAGTAAATTTGATAAATTAGGTATTCCTGTGGAGACTTGACGGAGCGCATAGGTAATTTAGAGTAATCCTATTTCGACTTTGCATCAATTTAATTCATAGGTTAATTATTGATTTCCTAATTAGGTGAAATCTGAAGCCCTAAGCCTTTTAAATGTTGTCTTCACAATATTATTTAATTCTATGCTTTTATAATCTCATTGTTTTTTAATTTAAATTGTTTTGATCACTCTTACTTTTCCTTCTCTTGATGGAATTAATTACGATAGAAGTTCTTTGTTCCCTGTGGGTTCGACTCTTGGAATACTCTAGGATTTTATTACTTCAACTGACTTTATGCATTTGCATGCAGATTTAGTACATCAATAAGTATTATCGAGATATGTGGTCAAGATTTGATCTCAAATCCTAATGAAATTCAGTTTCTGTACCATTCTAATTCTGATTGAATTAGGAAAATCTTGTATTTTTATAATTGATGCCGAAAATTACTAAATAAATAATTATTATTTTTATAATAATTATTATTATTTAATATGTGCCGCACCTTATGGTGATGCGGCAGAAAAATCATTTGAAGACGACTCCTTTTAATGAAGTTGTTAGCAAGTGCAACAGAAATTTAAAAATAAAGAGTTTGATGACACGTCACCTTGTAATTGAATAAAGAGACGTCTCATGGGCCTAAATTGACAAGCACAAGCCGCCTCCTGTAGCCTAGGAGGCGCCTCCCTGTTTTCAGGAGTTGTCTCCCTATCTTTTGCATTTAAGGAGTCGACGAGTTAATATTTATCGACGATAAATTTATCTATCTACGTAAGAGAGGTGTGGGATTTTAAGGCTCACATCTCCTGTATAGTATCACTTTAGCATAGTGGAGAAGTTGTCCAATAAGTTGTGCTCTCCCAGGATGCAGAACGACAACTTTTATATTTTGTTCAATTTAGGACAAAATGTCGAAATTGACTAGGCTAGAGTGGTGCGATTTCAACATGGAGCATACCATGAAGATCCTTGAGCTCAACCGACCATTCTGGTGAAATCTAAGCTTAATCTGACACAATTGGAAAAACGTTGTAGCGATTTTCAATTAAGGACATGTTATCGTTTTAAGGTGATTTGAGCCTAGATTTCATGCCAAGTGAGTTGGAATACCTTTTATACATGATTTTATGGCCATGTGTTGAATTTAAGCCATTTCATGTTTCGATGATAACTTTTGCAAGTTATTCAATTAAGGACAAGTGGCTTTTCCACCCCGATTTTGGCCATTTTTCGAAATTGATGTTATTTTTATGAATTTATGAGCTTAATATGATCAAATCTTGACATTCTGAAGCCATCTCCTAGCTAAATTAGTTGTTTCGAGCTCGGAGGAGACATCAAGACACGCTGAATTGCGCCAAGGAGGTAAGGATTTCGAAAATTCCATGTTGACAAGGACTCTATGAAGTTTCAAGATAAAACTAGCGTCTAGAGGCTAGTTCACAGCTTATGGAGTTTCCTGGCAATTTCCTGAAGATCGAAGTCGTCTCCTTGCTTGAAGTAGTCATCTCCTGCAGTAGTTGAATCTGAGTCAGAAACCGCCAGGCCCATTAAGCCCTGAGGCCCATGCCGGGATCAACCCCAATGCTTCAAACCACGCTTCAATACACTACAAACTTGCTCTGTGAAAAATTCAAAGCTCCGGGCTTTTCTCTCAATTTTCTCTGCAGAAACTTTGCAAAATCTCCGCGATTTCATCTTTTTCATCACGAGTTCATACTCGTTCTTCAATATTTCTCTCTTTCAATCTTGTCTCTGGACGTTAAAACACTTGCAATTTGTTTATTTTTCAGAAAGAACAATCAACTTGTTATTTTCTTTCTCTTTTCAATATGAACAGCCTTTGAAACAATTTATTTTGAGAATCTTGTCTGGGATCGATGATTTAAATGATTCAATGTGACTTTGATTCAGTTCCCGCAATTCACTCGCTCTGATCGTTAATCTACTGCTTCGCACACCAGCTTTACGTTTATGCAACTCTTTGTCAATTTCAGCAAATTGACTGGCACGGCCCACATTGTCAATTAGTTTTTATTTGCCAAAACTTTCAAAGAGATATTTGGTGCAACACCTTGCCCTCTCCTAAACCAACTTTTCTTTTGCGCAATGTGTTTTGTGTTCCAAAAGCTTATAGAAATTTTATATCTGTTTCCAAATTTTGTGATACTAATTCTACTTTCTATGAATTTTTCCCATTTTCTTATTTGGTAAAGGATCTACAATCGAGGAATATTTTGCATCAAGACCTGAATAAAGACGGGGTTTATGAGTTTGAATCTGATGTACCTCTGGTTCAACAGAGTGCACTAACATTTGTGGGGGTCAAAACCACATCAGATAATTGGCACCAAAAACTTGGCCATCCTAGTTCCAAAATATTAAGTCAAGTCATTCATTCTTTTTCTTTATCTTGTCTCAATAATATTTCAAATAAGTTGTGTAATGCTTGTAGTAAAATACACAAATTACCTTTTTCCGATTCTAGCATCGTCTCAAAAGGTCCATTCGAGTAACTATACACTATAGTTGTCCAAGGGTCAGGCTACCTGTCCAAGCTTGAAAGGCTGCCCAATATTTGAGAGGGTTTGGACATAAATTTAAAGCTCGTTGGACGGGCTTGGAAAACTTTTGAGGCCCGTTTAGAAAATGAGTCAAGCTTGGTTTTGAGTGTTAAAGCCCGAGCTCGGCCCAGGGCCGGCCCGTTTACATAGTATTTGAAAATTTTTTATTTACATATGATTTATTAAATTGATTTATAAGATATATTAGCCTATTGTTAGGTAATTATTTTGTAAAAAGAAAACTATTAATATTAATTAGTTTAGACATTAGTTTTGATTATTAGATACTATATATTAACTAATAAATAACTAATAATTAATAAGTAAATAATATATATTCAATTAGTAAAATAGATGAAGTCCTCAAAACCTAGCCTTATGTTTTCTAGCCGCCTATATAAGTGTGTTATTCTTTAGATTTTAGTTGCAGCTTCTGGGTACACTTTTAGAAGACTATTGTTTTATAACTTGTTTTATCCATCCCCTTTTCTTAATAATAAAAATGATATTTTTACTCAATCTATGAGTGAATAAATCTTCCGTTTCTCCAATGTAAGTTATAATTTATCTTTTGACAATGTTTATGCTGAGATTTATGTGTTGATGATTGATTTGAAGTTTTCTATCTATCCTTGGTTTTATCTGATTTATATGGTTTGATTGCTAAAGTGCACGGTAGATTTGATATTATATGAATCGTTTGCTTTATTGAACAAGTGAAATTTAAGGTGAAATTTAAGGTAACTATGTTTGATGAAAGAGCACGAGTTAATTTGTTTGGTGACTTAAGGTAGCCGCATTGCTTGATTAAGGATAGTAGATCATATATTTGTCTTGTGAAATTAAGGTAGCTTGAATAATATGCTACGTAATAATGTATGTTTGTTGTTTTTAATGCTTCATTCTTCATGGATTCTAGGAATTAAGATACTAATGTTTATCTTGAATAGAATGATTACTTTGGGAATTAAGGTACCAATTTAGTCTGCATACGGTATAAACGAAGGTAAGATGACTTAAGATAGTCTTGTTCTTCACTTAGGACTTGAATGAATTATCTTGTTTGTTGAATCGATGACCCATGTCAAGAGTGATATTTAACTTATTTTGGAGAAGCCTTTCTGATAATGAACGTATAACCTGTTGCTAGAATTTACGTTACAATTTGCTGCAATCGTTTACTTTTATTAACTTAATTAAATTGCTCTCATAATCCTCGCTTTTATGTTGTTTTATTTATTGAAAGAAAGAAAAACCAGCTTCCTCATGGGATTCAACCCCTGCTTACCTTACTACCAGATTTTGCGAGGAATTTATTTTGCGGTTGCTTGATGACATCGATCACAATTTTGTAATGTGGTCTATAAAAATAATTTCCGAGGCCCGAACTCGATTAACCGCCCAACCCGCCCGAACCAAAACCCATCCAATCCGATTTGACCATGGAAAGTCAACAACCCGAACCCGCTCGACCCGAAACCCGAATGAATCGAGACCCGAATAACATGTGACCCGAGACCCGACTGACCCGAAATTCGAATGACCCGAGAATTTATATGTTAACCTATTTATATTATAAATAAATTATCATTTATTATTATTTAAATAAAATCTATATTGTAAATTTGTAATTCAATGATATTTCAGTTAGTACTTTGTTATTGTAAATTTCTACTGATATGTTATTTGCTTGTGTAGATAGGTACCTAATTTGATGACTAAGTTCCAATTGCATGCAATTTAAGGGTCTCTCAATTTTAGAGTCTTTTGATTCAAGATCTATGAATTTTGATTTTGTTCAAATTGTGTTAAAATTGGGGTGAGTTTAGTTTTAATGTAGGATTTAATTTTAAATAATTTAGATTACTTAAAAGTTTCATTAGCATATCATATTTATTTTCTTGTTATATCAAATTAATAATAGCTATGTGTTGGTACTGTATTAATAATCTAACTAAGTAACTAATAATCAATATTTACTTATAAAATAAATCGAATAAAAATATCAAATAAATTTAAGTATTCCAAGTCTTAGACTCGAAAACCCGAATGATCCGAAGCCTCAATCCGAACTCGATTGATCTGAGACCCGTTTGAGGCGAACCCAAATGACCCAAAACCCTATTGAACTGAAAAAGCTGATTGACATATTTAAACCGAACCTAGATGACCCGAACCCAAAATCCATCCAACCGACCCAATTGACACCGGGTAATCAAGAAGAGTGAAGACTTAATCATCACCTTCTTTTATGATGGCGATTTAGAATCTAAAGCATAATAGCCGTTACATATGATCTTTGTTTGATGTGGGTCCTGAATCCTGCCAACGGTCGTAATTTTTGGGTGCAAAGTCAAATTATCCGTTAGGCCGCATTCTCTCTATATCTTCTCGCAATTTCCCCTTGTTTGAATATCAGAAAGCTTGAAACCGAATTGGCAAAATCCATCCCCCCGAAAAAAAGAAAAAAAAAAAAAGCTTCATCCTCCAAGCAATGGGACTTCACTTGAACGCCATTCCTCAAACAACAATAACCCAAACCCACTACCACACTCACAAGATCTTCCTCTTCTGCAACTACATCCTTCTCGGCGCAGCCTCCAGTTGCGTTTTCCTCACACTTTCGCTCCGCTTATTCCCTTCCCTCTGCGGCGCCTTTTTGATCCTCCTCCATGTGGTCACCATCGCAGGGGCGGTGTCAGGCTGCGCCGCCGCCTCCTCAGGGACGAACAGGTGGTACGCGGCGCACATGGTGGCGACCGTTTTGACGGCAATATTTCAAGGGTCGGTGGCGGTGTTGATGTTCACGAGGACGAGCGAATTTCTTGGGAATTTGAAGTCTTACGTGAGGGAAGAAGATGGGGCGGTGATCTTGAAGCTGGCTGGTGGGCTGTGTATAGTCATATTTTGCATGGAGTGGGTGGCATTGACGCTTGCTTTCTTCTTGAAGTACTATGCATATGTTGAAGCAGCTCATCATAATTCTTCTACTCCCAATCCCATCAAGAGGACTGCAAAAGTTCATCAGGGACAGGATGAGGAGGATTTGAAGGACTGGCCATGGCCTTTCCAAGTCTGAAATACTTGCTTCATTTTATGGGATTTTCTTTTTCTTTTTGGATTCTTTGTTTCATATCCTTTGTCTTTTGCATTGATCAGTGGTTCTCAAATTATTTGTAGTATTAAGTAGTGGTCCTAATGGAGAGGACACGGAATCAAGATGCTAATGATATTTGATTAGCTATTATAATCAAGACAAGATAATAATTGCTATTCTTTTGTTATTTTGGTTGGAGAAGAATTCATACATAGCTACTTGCCTGTCCCTCCTTTTAATGGGTTAAACTTAAAACGATTGGTTTTCAACAAAAAGGAAAAACATTCACATAACATTTTATAGGGAGGATGTCTTACATCAACATTCTACGCTTAGAGAGCAAAAATATCAAACCTTACCAGTCTCTCTAATAAAAGGAGCAAAATGACATAACAGACTCAAACTAAACTTGTTCTCTTTCTGTTGAGCTACTAAAACCAACTCTAGGAAACAGGTATCTACACAAATACATCTCCTCATGCACAAGGTGTACCCACTGGGATGAGGACTACTAGCTGTAGAGCAAGTCTTTGCTAACGGTAGTAATGTAGCAGTCTAGAGGCCATACGGCTAAACCGTCAATTTCCTATCAAAAATCCAGCTGAAAGGCACACTGGATGCTTGCAACTGCTTAGCCCTTGCCTGAGCTCTCTCCTCCAACCTTCGAATCCTTGCAGGTAGTCCACATACAAAGTCTTGAGCACTGCGCCCCTCACCAGAAAGACCTGTTAGCTTCTCTATATTCCATCTGCCCACAAGAAATTCCAATATATCAGCATAATCTTTAGCAGTATAGACTCCAATCCGCTGGGCAACAGCTGAGTAGTGTTCGAATAGGTTATCGTCCTGGCCATCAAACATTAAGTGGGCTGGCATAGAGATTTTCTTCTTCATCATGTCAGCTAAGGCCAATACAGTGCCATCTGGGTCAATCTCAAAGAGCTTCTCCACAATCTTAGTATAGGCAGTTTCGTGGCGTTTCTCATCTGATGCAATGATACCACATATCTGCGCCAGTTTCAAGTCCCCATGTTCCTTGGCTAACCTTGCTGTGTTTCCATGGGAAATGAATGTTGCTCTCTCTTGAAATGAAGTATAGATGAAACCAAGGTAGGGGTTGTTCTCCGTTTTAGGATCCTAGCAATAAATCAGAAAGGAAAGAACTAACAATTTCAAAACCATCAATAAATTGAACATCAACAAGGCCAAATAACATAGCATTCAAAACATCAACTCATACTCTATAAAGGTTGCTGAGCTGGCACATAACTAAAGCTAGAAGGTCAAATAGCCTAGGAAGAAAGAGCTCAATTAAAGTTTCACTATCTTATGCCAATCATGCAACCATTGTAATTGATCATAATTAAGACGAAAAAATTTAGTCAATAGCACAGGTAGTTCCAAACGAGTAATTTCAGAGTATTCTGAAAAATTAGACGAGTCCGGCAACAATCAACTTATCAGTTAAGAAATTAAAAGCTTATGAGTAAGAAAATCTGAAGAGAAGCTTGGAACTCAGAAAGTTTCTGGCCAAAAGAGGACCACTGTAGGTAATAGATAATATTTTTTGATGCCATTAGGGTCAAAGTGCCCATGGATACCATTTATAAGGATAATCAAACTCTAAAAGGGAATAAAGTAATTGAAATTCTACTAAAATGATCAAAATTAAGAAATGGAAAAAAAACTAAAGGTGAAGGGGATCTTACCATTCCTGATCCTATCAGATACTGAATAGTCTTCTCAATCTGCTTCATGTCTACTCGTCCAGAGAGGTAGAGATACTTATTCAGAAGGTCACCATGCCTATTCTCTTCAGCAGTCCAGGCCCTGGTCCAGATCGCCCAAGAAGTAAGGCTAGCACCAGTCTCATCTCTGACTCCATCTAGAGTATTCAGCATTGTCTGGTAAGTTGGAAGAGCTTCTTCTGTGATCATATCTCCAACCAACACAACAAAATACTCATCAGAAAGCTCTTTGCACCTTTCTCTTAATTCCTTGACTTGATCATAGAATCCTTCTGATTCAGGTGCTGGCAAGAAGTCATTTGGTTGCCAACAACTTTCAACCGGCTTCAGTAGCACCAGAAGGTTCTTCTCAGCCCAATCATTCAAGGACTTGAAGATCTCTATCTTTTCGGGTGGCATGGAATGAGTGACTTGAACATGTACCTCTCGTGGAGGGTATGGCTTCTTTAGATTGTTGACCTCTCTGTAACCAATAGACAAAGGAAGAGTTTCGGCTTAGAAACATAAATTGTGATTTAATATTACAATAACAACTTTCGCTGGCACTGCTACAAATTATTGGTTTCAAGTTCAGAGCAGTAACACATATGTAAATGATAAGGCATCCAATCTTCCTTCTTTTGTTTTTCCTCTATCATTGTTTTTACAACTATTACAGATAAACACTTATCCAAAAAAAAAAAAGAACTATCACAGATAAAGAAAACCCCAAAGGGAAGAAAAATAAAAATGAGGCATATTTTAGCAATGACTTATTTTCAAAAATTTTAATTAGCAATATAAGGACAGTAAATGATCCGACACAGATTCAAGGAATAATTCTTTGCTCTGTGGCAAATGTATAAACGTTCCTGAAGAATTTGGCATTAGTCTACCTCTTAAAATATACAAGACGGGTTATTTTGAATTATTCAGATCCTATTTGTGCACACTGCACTGTTATGCATTTTAATTGCCAATATAGTTAACATGGAAAATTTAGTTTCAGCTGAGAGCTTATACAGAGAAATGCTTCATAATCAGTAGAGAATAATGTAGGAAACCCAAAAAATTATAAATACAAATACCTCATGAATTGCCATCATAAATCTTAGAAGTAATGGTATTTAACTCTACAATGTAAAAACCATAAAATATAGAGGCATTGCATATTATTAAGTTTGAAGGGAAATACTCTATATGTATATGTTATGCAAACAACATAATTTGTCATAATTGATCCATCAATGAATTACCATCACAAAGACAAGAAATAAAAAATTTAGCTACAAATATTAAAGACAGGAAACACATTATTCTTAAAGAGTAATAAGCAGGATTAAGTAAAGATAATGGATCACAATTCAAGTAAGAGAATGATGGTACATCTGGTCTGGAATAAGAAGAGATGTCTTAACTCCAGTACAGAATTCAAGTATTCTTTTTCTTGTTTATTTAATGAAGGAATGGCTAATTACATAATTGTTTAATCATATGTATAAACAAAAATACAGTTTAAAAGGCAAAAACCTAAAATAAAAGCACAGGGTTGAAGTAGAAAATCATAGGGTTTCAAAATTCCAACCAAAAAGGAAGAAAACAAGCACATAATAATTGAAATTAATTGAATGGTACCAATAGAAAATGAAACTAGTCACCCAACAACACCTAGTTCCAAGGGAATAAGTTAACATATAAAAATCAGACCTAACTCTCAACAAATGGAAAGCAAAACAATTAAAAAATTCATAGATATCCTGGAAACCTGAAAAGGACAAACAGAGAGGACCACATGCAATTTGCCATGTCAACATGGTTATTTACTTACATTCAATAATAGTAATAATTTCTTCATAAAAGATGATCAATAATCAATAATAATAATAAGAACAACAAAAGAGTAAGGAAAGAAAAAAAATACTATATACATATATATAAAAGAAACAAAGTGAATCAACATTCAGCAGTGATGTATATTTTAGACTGCAGTCCAAACGAAAAAAAATCAATAGAAAAGAGAGAAGAAAAAATAATGCAAGAAAATAGAAAAGATTCTAAAATAAAACAACAACTGCATGCACGATCACAACCCAATAAAAATGGTGAGAAACTATTAAAAAATGTAATCGAAAGCTTGATATTCAGCAACATGCAGGCATACATCCAAAACCAAGAACTCAAATTCAATAAATTCAGTGAAAGAGTATCCTGCCAACCCCAAATCAATACCCAAAGGAAAAAGAAAATCTCAGCGGATTCCCGGAAATAAAGACAAAATTCCGATTGCAAAAAACCACATTTGGCAAACAGTTAATGCATGAGATCAGAACTGAAATTTACTTTATTCTCAAAACAAGGAAGTTTTATGTTCATTTCGGCACTATCAAGAAACGAACTAATTCATTAAAAAAAAAGGAAAAAAAAAAAACAGAACCACCCATGATTCAAAGATTGATTAATAACGGAAAGAAAAAGAATAAGAGGGAAATCTATATACTGACTTAGGAGAGGAATGGAGAGTGGAGGCCATGGATACTCTGGAAGATCTAAAATTATTGGAATGAAAAGGAAGCTTGGAAGATGAAGGTAACATCACTTGATTCAACTTCAGAGCCATTTTTCTCTTCTTATTTCTTTGCTTTTCTTGTTCTTCTCGTCTTCACACGAACAAAAAGGAAAAGAAAGATCTTTGTTCTTTATTGTGTTATTGGAGATTGACTTGGCGAATTGTATTTACCAAATATCAAAAGGGAAATTAAAAAAAATGAAAATGAGAGGCAAAAACGGAAGAAAGCTAGAGTTTTAATAGGGAGGACAGAGGAGTCGTAAGAAAGAAATACAAGTCGCACCAAGATGCAAGTTTTATGAATGAAGCAAGAGAGGTGCCTATTAAATTAACACTTTCCTCGTAAAATGCCCTCCTCTCTCCTTTTAATTACACCTTTACCATTAGATTTAGGAAAATTATATACTTTTTTTTTTTAGTAAAATTGTAATTCATTACTCAGACAAATCGGGATTACAAACGCCGGGTGGTAAAGATCCGCACCACACATGATCAACTAACAAACCAGCTAACCTATGTGCCAAAACATTGGCCTCCCTACTTACATGAGTAAAAGTACACTCATCAAATAACAAAGCCAATTCCCGAAACTCATAAATAAGCTCACCTCCCTCCCACCAAGAAAGCTTAGAACTATTTAATCTCATTAATGACCATCAAAGAGTCACTCTCAATAACACAGTGCGTGATACCCAATTCCAATGCTACATCAAAGGCAAACAACAAAGCATGAACCTTAGCATATAATGAGTCGACCACAAAATCTAATCTTCGGGAAGCGCTAGCAATTACTTCCCCTTCAGCATTCCCACAAACTACTCCTAAACCCGCAACGCCATCGTGGACAGAGTATGAGGCATCAGAGTTGATTTTTACTAATTAACCCTAAAGGAGGAGGCTTCCACACCGTACATCGCCGAATAGTCGGCCTAGAGGCTAAATTTATTGATGCTCCCTCATGAAACTGCCGCACCATTTCTGTAGCAGCTGAAACCAAATTCTCTGGTCTACGACAAATCTGGTTATGAACACACGAATCCCTATTCTGCCAAAGTAGCCACAGAATACAAATAGTTGTATCTAGGCGCCCAATACGTGAAGCTTTAGTGAGAAAATAAAACCAAAAATCAGTCTCACCATCCCAACTGTCAACAGAAGGCTCCACCCATGGAGCAGCCAATTCCCATACTCGTTGACTCAATGGGCATTCAAAAAATACATGAGAGCTTGAAAGCTCTTGCCCACCACAGGTATCACAAGTGTCAAGAATATCCAACCCCCTCCGAATCAAAGCTGGCTTTATAGGTAATATATCCCACAGTACTCTCCAAAGAAAGAACTTCATCTTTGGCACAACAGTTGTACTCTAAATGATCTTCCAAATGGGATCCCTCTCCTCCGGCAACAATTCAACCCTGCCAAGACATCTCCGAGCCACATAATAAGCCGAACGGACATAAAAAACACCTAACCTCGATTCATTCCAAATCAAACAATCTCTTGTTGGACGTCGGGGAATAGGCAACCCTAAGATACGCACAATATCTTCATCTTCAAAATATTCTAACAATTTATCCGCATCCCATGTTCTGTTCTCGAAGTCTATCAGCTCAGCAATCTTCATCGGAAACTTCGTTACTCCTTCCCGAGGTTGCGGCACATAAAACGAAGGTTTGTCTAACCAACGATCCTGCCAGACATCCAAATTACCAACTCCCACTCTCCAGCGGGACCCTTCGAGCAAAACCTTCCTCCCTGACAACAAACTCTGCCACTAAAAAGAAGGATTAGAGCAAACTCCTGCTGTGAGAAAATGACCTGTTGGAAAATATTTTGCCCGCATAATCTGGAAACAGAGTGAAGTAGGATTCTGAATCAAACGCCAGCATTTTTTGGCCAACAGGGATAAATTAAAAGTCTCAAAATCACGAAACCCAGATCCCCATCTGCCTTCGAGACACATAGTAACTCCCAAGTCTTCCAATGAATCCTCCGGCGATCATCTGTAGCACCCCACCAAAATTCGCAATCATTTTGTTTAATTCCTGAACGAGAGTCTTGGGGAAATCGAAAAACGCTCATCAAATAAACAGGTATTGCCTGTGCCACTGACTGGATCATCACTGCCTTCCCTGCTATTGAAAATAGCCTATTATTCCACTTTTGCACACACTGCTTCAGCCGATCCTTAATGAACATAAACTCCCTTGACTTCGATCGCCCTATCATGATCGGTAGGCCTAAATACTTATCTTTCTCCAAAATCCTTCGAACACCCAGCATATCCATAATACTACCTTGCAAACTCGGAGAAGTATTAGCACTAAACAAAACTGAGGATTTATCAATATTTACCTGTTGTCCCGAAGCTGCTTCAAAATCATTCAAGATATCCAAAACTCTTTCACAATCCGACTCCTTTGCTCGAATAAATAGAATACTATCATCGGCAAAGAAAATATGAGAGATATGCGGAGCCGACCTTCCCACCGACACCCCACGAATGTTTCCACGGTTATCAGCATCATCTATCATTTTGGACAAAACTTCCATACACAGGAGGAACAAATATGGGGATAAAGGATCTCCTTGCCTGATTCCACGCTTAGGCAAAAAACTATCACATTGTTTCCCATTAACATTGACCGAATATGACACACTACGCACACAAGTCATAGTCCATGAAATCCATTTATCCGTAAACCCCATCCTACGCATGCAAGCCTCCAGAAAATCCCACTCCATCCGATCATAGGCCTTACTCAAATCCAACTTCAGAGCCATATGAGCTTGTCGGCCAATTCTTTCATTCCGCATGAAATGGATTGTCTCAAAGGCAATCATAGCATTATCGAAGATCATCCACTCCGGTACAAAAGCACTTTGATTTTCACCAATAATACTTGGTAAAATCAACTTCAACCTATTAGCTAACACCTTGGAAACAATTTTTGAAGACCACATTACACAAACTGATAGGTCGAAAATCCTTAACCGACTCAGGCGAACCCACTTTTGGAATTAACACAATATTCGTATGATTAATATCCAGAAGCTGCTTATCGTCATTCAAGAAATCGAGTGCCATCGAGATCACATCCTCGCCCACAATATGCTAGCACTTCTGAAAAAACATAGGAGTTAACCCATCCGGACCCGGAGCTTTATCGCCTTGCATTTGGAAAACTGTCTGTTTGATATCCTCTGAAGTATAATCAGCATCCAAAGTAACTTGCATGTCTTCATTAGTCCGGACATCCATGAAAGCTAAAACCTTCTCAATCAATTCACTAGTAGGATTTGCTGAAGAAAAAAAATACTTTTATAGTAGTTTGAGATCACTTCCTCCATTGCCAGTGATTCCGTTTGCCAATTCCCTTCCTCATCTCGTGAGCCAGTGATCCCCTTCCTCTGCTTTCTTACTGAAGCCACTGAATGAAAATAGCGTGTATTTCTATCTCAATCCTTTAGCCAAAGAGCTTTCGACCTCTGTCGCCACATTATCTCTTCTTGTCTGTACAAGGTCTCCAATTCACGCTTGCAAGTCTCGAACTCCTCCATATTACTCGAGCCTCCTTTTGAAAATGCAGCCTCATACTTCTTTCGTTTTTGTGCCAATTGATACTTCACATTACCAAAAGTATGTTTATTCCATATGCTCAAATCCTCACCACAACGCTGAATCTTCTCTTTAATATTAAGACCCTATCCCGCTTCCCACGATTTAGAGACTACCTCGTCAAAAGTCTCATGTGTCAGCCACATATTTTCAAAGCGAAACGAAGGAGAATGACGTGCACAAGCAGGTTGATCCGAAACATTAACCAACATTGGTAAATGATCCGACTCCATTGAAATTAAATGCTTTTCGACCGAAAAATTGAACTTCCGCCACCAATCTTCTGAGACCAAGCACCTATCTAGTCTTTCAAAGACCATTTCACCATTTATTCTTCTATGCCAAGTCATTCTCGGGCCAGAGACTGGAAGTTCTTGCAACCCACAGTCTGAGATAACAAAATTAAAAGCTTCCATTTGACAGACAAGCCTCGAAGCGCCACCTTCCTTCTCTTCCAAGAAACAAATCTCATTAAAATCTCCTGCCACCATCCAAGGCAAAGATTCACGCCTGTCGCAACGTGCGGGTCCGGGGTCCCGAACCCTGCCGTTTAGCGACTTGAAATGAGGGGAACTACTGTTTCCTATTTTTGGAGTCACCACTAATCTTTTTTACCTAGGTGTGATTAGTCACCTATCAGATTATTAAGTCTAATATTAACCTAAGCTTGGCAAAGCCAACACTAAACCTAATAAACGGTCTTCTAACCAGAGTACGCGTGGGGAAGGATTAGCACCCCCACGACGCCTGTCAAAAGACATCACTGACTAGTCTAGACGTAAACCGTGGGTTTCTATCATTGGTTGTTTCTATTTTTTTAATATTTTCATGCCATTAAGAAATTTTATAAATCTTTGAAAGGAAGCAAAATAACAAGCAAAAATGGATTTTAAATTTTGAAATAGGATTGTCGGGAATTGAACCTGTTTATTGTTTGTTCTCTTTTTGGGCTCCTCATGAGAGGATTTTCTTTAAAACTTACCATTAAAACGATTTGATTTGAAAAATGCTTTTGATGGGAACTTTCCCATTTTTGAAAACTAAAACCGAAAATGACGGGAACTTTCCCTAAATTGAAAACTAAAACTTGGTGGGAACTTTGAAAACTGAATGGGAACTTTCCCAGTTTGAAAACTTAAAAGCTGATGGGAACTTTCCCAATTTAAAAAACCTTAAAACTGGTGGGAATATTCCCAATTAGAAAAAAACTTGAAGAAATTCTTTATTGATTTTGAGTTTTGAGTTTTTTTGCATTTTTGAAAGTCTTTTTGTTAATTTTGAAATGCTCAATTCCCCCTTCTAATTTTTTTATCTTGGAAAACTAAAAGAGAAAAATTCACATGCACAAACCTTTTTTAATTTTGAAGAAAATGGTTTTATTCTATTTCAATTTCTTTTTTTTTTTTTGCTTTGATTTTCTTTAACCATTAATTGTAATTTCTAAGTCTAGACTCTAGATGCATGAATGCAAATGATGCATGTTTTCCGATTACATACAAATTTTTTTACCGAATAATTATACGAGGATTTCCTTCCGGGCACCCACCACTCATACTGGCTAAGACCCCCGTCCGGAAATTCCAAGCCTAGAAAGGATGAATTGAGACCGACAAAAATTGTCTAAGTTCCAATATCGTTCCATCATCGGATCCAAATTTTTAATTTCGAATGACATAATATCAACAATAACATAAAGAAATATGGAATTTAAACATGAATGCATATGAGAGTAATTGTAATTTCCTGAATTTAAATCTATTTCATTAAGTATATACATTGAATTAAAATCTCAATAGAACTCTTTACCCAAATAACTCACAATACAAGGCCCAACCAAGTAACAATCAAGGCCCAACAAGAATAAAGAAAGCAAAGCCCAACTCAATAAAGACTCCAAAAAGAACTCTAACTTATAAAGTGAAGCCCAACATTACCAATTAAAGCCCAAGTCAACCTAACAACAAACTGTCGGAACGTTCGGGTCCGGGGAACCCTGCCGAGACGATGTTGGAAAAGGAGTCGCCACTAATCTTTTTTTTTGCTTAAGGTGTGATTAGCCACCTATCTGATTATTAAGTCTAATATTAACCTAAGCTTGGCGAAGGTAATACTAAACCTAATACAGTCTGCTTAACCAGAGTCTATGGGTTCGAGAGTCGGTTACGCTCGGGGAAGGATTAGCACCCCCGAGACGCCCGTCAAACGACGGTACCTCTAGTCTAAACTAAATCTAATGGGTTAATACTAAAGGTTGCTTTTAAATCTTAATTATTAAAGAAAAAGGGTTATAAAAGAAAATAAAATCATTTTTTAAACAAATGTCGAGAATTAGGAGAATGTGATCGAACAACCGTCGATCAATTCTGTTTCGATTCTCTTTCACTGTTTGTTCTCTTGTTGAATCTTCCGCATAGGGAAGAGGTTTTGAAAATGCTGTGTCAAAACCTTTTATTCTTGTTTTTAAAGTCTTTTACTTTGCTTTGAAAATCTCCATTTTAGTCTCCCTAAAAATGGCGTGAAAATCTTCTTTTCTTATTGTTGTGAAAATCTTCTTTCCATCTTTTATTGATAAACTAAGTCTAACTTGAATTTGAAAACCTCTATTTAAATCTTGAAAACTCTTGATTACCAATTTTAATTTCTTTTGAAAACTGAATAAGAGAAAATCAATTTTTTAAAACATTTTTGGAAAATCCCTTTTTATTGCATCTTTTAATTTTCTGATTTTTCATTTTTCCAAATTTAACCTAGAGATTACCTAATGCATGTATGAGATGATGGATGCAACGTCCAGTTTTTAGTTGATTAATAAAAAAGAGTTTACTTGAATTGACCTTCACGAACCTAGCCCGACCTTCCGGGGATATTCGTAAAGATCATTCAATCTCGGGGCGAAATCTCGAGAGGTCGTGCCCGAGCACCTTTATCCGAGATTTGGCCCGTCATAGTTTAAACGCCTCTTTATTAATCGCAATTTATAGAGATGGCATGAAATGCAAACAGTTAAAGTATACAAGTAATAAATATGGTATGCATGCAATTAGACTCTACTTTAAACCTACTCTAAGTTACTAGATTACTACAAACCCAGGCTTAACCAAATTGAAATTAAACTAACAAAGGACAAAATTGAAAGAAATTAAAAGCTTCAGGACCAAATTGGACAAATTGGAGACTTATCTGCACATCAAGTAAACAATTAGCAAAGTTCAGGAAGCAAAGAGCATAAATTGAATATCAATGACATGATTCAAGTACCCAATTGCACAATTTTAACATAAATATTCTAAATCAGGGGGCAAATTGCATCAAACTATAAATAGAAACTTAGATTAGGGACCAAGTTGAATGAAATCACAAAAATAAGGACCAAATTGAATCAAATAGTAACCAGAATCCTAAATCAGGGACTAAATTGTACCAAATAGTAAATAGAATCCTAAATTAGGGACCATATTGTACCAAATAGTAAATAGAATCCTAAATTAGGGACCATACTAAACACGGAAACAAGTTACAGGCTTTATGTGAGATAAATTTAAAATTCAAGGTATCTAATTGCACCAAAGTAGAACTTTATTTCAAGGGAATAGAAATCTTACCTGGAACACACCGTTTAAACCGGACCCCCCTCTGAAACGCTGCCGTTTAGACCAAGTCTTACCCTTTTGTCGAGCTTCCCTTCTCTTTCTCCCTTCTTCTCGATTCCTTCTTCATCCCTACTTAACCAAACCCTATATCTATACCACACCATACCCGCACCGCTCTTTGCCTCCATCGTTGAAACCCCATCGATCAAACCCTAACCTTTACACTAGTACCGCCGCCGCTTCAAATATCCATCCTCACCGCCGCAATGTGCCTGGAAGCCATTCTTTTCTCCTCCAAACTCAAAACTCGAACCCATAATCCACTAAACTAGACACTACCCGAATTTAAATCCACCCCTTTTCCGGCTTTCCCTAATCCGGCGAAAAACACCGACAAAATGACTCCATGGCCTCCACTGACGGCTCTTACAGTCTCTCCGAATCAAACCCCTTAAAAGCTTTGAACAACATGAGACTCCAAAGGAAATAAAGAAAAAGGTATTCTCTTTAATTAGTTTTTTTTTTAATTCTTTTCTCTCCGATTTCAGTAATTTTTGCATTGAGCTTATGGACTAAAACCCTTTGCTAATTTTGTCTCTCCCACCCTCCTATGAAGACCGTCTTCCTCAAAACCTTCAATTTCTCCACTACTTACCCTCTAAAACCCTTATTCTTCTTCCTGAAATCTAACAACCTCGATGCTTTTCCTTATTTTTTATTTTCCAGAGAAGATATCTGTGAGAGATGAATTTCAGTGTGTGGCGATAGAGAGTCGAGGTTTTTGTGGCTAGAGAGTGAGTATTTCTTTTTTCTCTGATGTGGGAGTTTTCTAGATTTTGACCTGAGAGTTGATGATAAGAGAGAGGGAGGGATTTTCGTGTGAGTCCGAGAACCTGTGGAGATGAGTTGGGGAGGAGGCTTGGTAGGAAAAGGATTCTGTGTTTTTTGTGTAGTGTGTATTCGGGTATCGATTTCTGTATGGAGGGCTCAATTTTTGGTGGAGTTGCAGGGGAGGTGAGTCTGGTGTGTGGAGAGTGTGAAGATGAGTTTATCAGTGAGGAGAATGGAGAATGGGGGAGATGATCCAGAGAGAGCAGCTGTCTGTGTGTAAAAATGGGAGGTTTTGACAGTGAGGGGAGATGAGTGCATAGTGAGAATTGTGTGG
The DNA here is from genome assembly GCA_001974825.2 of Corchorus olitorius. NCBI lineage: Eukaryota > Viridiplantae > Streptophyta > Magnoliopsida > Malvales > Malvaceae > Corchorus > Corchorus olitorius. Next base: position 26,979 of record AWUE01018115.1, read on the forward strand.
GAAGATGTGTATGAGTGAATTTTTTGATGTGTTTTTGAATCTGGAATTTTCTTAGTGTGTGTCTGTGTTCAGTGAGGAGAGTGGATAGTTTTGAGAGAGAGGTGTGTTCATTCAGTGAGTGAGAGTTGTGTGTGTAAAAGGGCCGATCCATCTGTTTTTTCCTATCCCCTGCATTAGCTGTATTTCCCCTCCCTTTAGCTAACAACTTTTGTCTTCTTATGCAGGTTCTTTGGGATAAGGATCAAGGGGAGTATGCTGAGTCAATGCGAGCAATGAGCTGGAGGATCAGATCAGGTAATTCCTTCCAACTGAATTTGAGAATTGGACTGGGCAAACTGAATGGGATTATATGTTGCTTTGCTTATGTGTGCTCTGTTCATGTGTGCCACTGATTTATTTGACCATTTACAATTTTAATCTTGATCTTGTGATCCCATTGATTTCTCTTCTTGGTGCTTTGAATTGTCATTGTGTAATCACCTTGCTGTTTCCTCCTGTTGCTGGTTGCCCTGCACTTATCTTTAATCTTGCTGGCTTGCCTCATTTCACTTTGTCTTGCAGGTCATGGGATTACTTTGGAGATTGCCTCGGATTATTGACTGTGAGGAATGAAATTGGGAGAGGTATGGGAAAGCTAGCTCGTGATGGCATGGATCAATTTGTCAAGTACAGAAGATGTGAGTTCAAGGAAGAAAGATCAATTTGAAGCTTTTTGGTCATTCATTCAACATTAAAGTGAAATGTAAATTACTTTTGCATTTTTTTATTTGGAAATGAAAGAAAAGAAATGGACTCTTCTAAGTTGCCATTGCCCAAATGCAAGCCCAAAAGTCCAATATCTCAAAATGATCCAAAAACAAATGATTAATTAAGAAAGAATTGGCCTAATTTAAGAAAGAAAGTTCTATTAAAAGGATGGATGCAAAAGATACCATGCAAAAATGCAAAAGGTGCCATGCAAAAATGCAACTATTAAACTAAATGAGCTATGCAAGAGACAACCTAACAAAATGAGGGATACTTATTCTTTGTTTTTGGGCTTTTGAATCTTAAATGCAAAGGATAACTAAATATTAATTAGAAAAAAGACTTACTAAATCAAGTGCTCTACCATAGGCTAAAATGAGGATTAATTGATCCACGAACTAAATTAAACTTAAACTACATGATTAAAATGCAACAATGCTAGGTTACTAAATGGAGCTAAGACATGAAGTATGTAAAAATGCCAAAAGGTGCACATTCTAAGATTTTTTTGGGTTTTTCTAATGCAATTTAAATGACTAAAAATAAACTGGTTAATCTAAATTAAACGTGCACTTAAAATGACCAAAATGCCCTTGGATATGCAAAATGACCAAAATGCCCCTGGATATGCAAAATGACCAAAATGCCCCCTTAAGTGACCCTAGTGTCAATTAACAAATAAATTGAATTAAATCAAAGAATATAGGACAAAATGGGTGTCTACACAAACAAGTGTCTCAAAGGCCCAAAAGAAAAATAAAACCCAAATAACTATAGCCCAAACACAATTGACCCACCCAATTAATCATATAAAGACCCAACCAAAAGAAGAGAAAAGCCCAAAGGCCCAACAAAATTAAGTTTTAAAAAAAACTCATACCAAGCCTTAATCAATATTTTCATGATAATGGTTAATGGCAATTTTAATTTCTAACTCGCTAAGCGAATAATTTCCAAACAATTTATTCCTAAATTCCATATTAATTAATTCTAATACTTTTAATCCTTAATTATTTGGCCAAAATTCTTGTAATTATCCTAGTTTAGTTTGCTAAACATAACAAGCCAAAATCTAAATCCAAATGGACAAACAAGCCCAACAAACCCAAAGAAAATGATGCCCAAGCCCAAAAGATCACTCCCAAGCCCAAGGGCCCAATAAGGTCCAAGTTAAGCTTATTATATCCTAAGTTAAGTTTTTAATGTTACTTAAACAATCCTAACCATAACTCTAAAAATCATTACCTCCTAGGGATTTCCTTCATAATTTCGGATTAATTATAACTACCATATATATTCTATCATAACAAAGTTAAATCTTTTTAATTATTGAAGCATAAATAGTATATGATTTAACTTACACTACTAAAAAACGCTGATATAGAGGCGTTTATTTAGCGGCGTCCAGTCAAACGCCGCTATATGAATTTCTGAAATTTGCTATAGCGGCGTCTGAAACAGAGACGCCGCAATTTAGCGGCGTTTTGATAGAAAGACGCCGCCGTATTGATACATGGAGGGAGAGATTTTTTTCTCCTTTTTTTGGAGGGAAAAATTCCCTCCCCACTAAAACAAAGAAAGCTTCCAACTCTAAACCTGTAATATATAGCGGCGTTTTAAAACAAGACGCCGTTAATTTGTGGCGTCTAGAACAATAAACGCCGCTATTTTAATATATGGAGGGAGAGATTTTTTTTTTCTTTGTTTGGAGGGAAAAATTCCCTCTCCCTAAAACAAAGTAATTTTCCAACTCTACGCCTATAATATATAGCGGTGTTTTTCTCAACAGACGCCGCTAATTAGTGGCGTTTTTCTCACAATTAGCGGCGTCTTGAAGAAGGAAACGCCGCAATTGTCATACGTGGAGTGAGAAAACTTTTTTAACTTTTTTTCTTTGTTTTGGAGGGAAAAGTTCCCTCGTCTATAATTTATATGGCGGCGTTTGTTTTTGTAAACGCCACTAATTAGTGGCGTTTTTTTCTTCAAACGTCGCTATATATAATTTTTGTTTCCATAGAAAAAAAATACCAATATTTTGTCAGTTTTTATATGAATATATAATATATATATATTTATATAATAAAACAATTTATTATATATAGCGGCGTTTATATTTTAAGACGCCGCGATCTTCAAAATTTATTTCGCCAAAACGACGTCGTTTTGGCTTGTTCAGACAGCTTTTAGCTAAGTCGAGAACAGCCTTCTTCATTCTACAAATTCCGGCCAGAAATGATCCGATTCTCTGGAAAAAAAAGGGAAATCCGACCATTTGAGCTATCTCTTGCTTAATCAAGCCTAAACCCCATATTATTGACTCTTTTTCCATCCAATCTAATGGGTTTTCTTTATTCTTCATAGTCTAATCTAGTTGTGGAGAAGAAAAGAGAAAGCAAAGCTCCAATTTCATTCTTCATACCATTCGGGTTTGTCTTTTTCCTTTAGTTGTTTG